>JAQFZO010000225.1:0-31058 GCA_034695885.1 Geophilus flavus
AAAAAAAAAATTTTTTTTAATGGAGTTTCCAAAAACAAAAAAAAAATTCCAAAAAAAAAAAATCCGAAAAAAACCGCTCCGGGACGAACTTTGATCGAATTTAGAAATTAAAAAAATTTTTTTAAAAATTTTAAAAATTTCAAAAATTACAATAAATTAAATTAAATTAAATTTTATAATTTTTTTTTTATTATTAAGAAAAATTTTAAATGAGCAATGTTCGTACCACGGAATGGTACTTGCCTAATTTGTTGCTGCTTTTCCCTATAGAGGGCGCCACCGGATACACGATGAAGAAGAAGTTAAAAAAAAAGAACAAAAATGAAACTCACATTCATTCGGATAGCTCACTACGCAGTTGAACTAAATTTAGTCGCGAAAAAAATGCGCCGATGCCAAAAAAAGACGGGCATCGATGAAAAAGCCAAAAAAAATTTATACGTACTGCACTCTACAAAAAAAAAAAAAAAAAAAAAAAAATCCAAAAAATATATTTTAAAAAATCATTTTATCCATAAAAAAACAAAAATTATAAAAAATGAAAAATAGAGAGAGAAAAAAAATATTATGCATTTAAATAAAAATGATTATAAATTTCGATCAAATTCTCGGATAAAAAAAGCAAAACACCAAACTTACTCTTCCTCCTCTTCTTCTTCTTCCTCTTCTTCCTCGCTGCAAGTTAAAATTGATAGAATTGAAATGCATTGAATGTTTGAAAGAAAGTAAAAGTTGGTGAATATTCCATTAACCTGTATTCGCGTTCTTCGTCAGACATGGTTACAACTTTTGAGTTGAGAAGACGATGCTAACTGCAGGAGCCAACCGGGTCGACTGAACTAAGAGACACTTCTCTAGCGTTAACATCTGCTATTAATAGATTAGAAAGAACGCAAAATTCCTAATTAGGACACGGGAAATCCATCCGGGTTGCTAAGCAACTTAAAAACGAAATCGAAACACGTATTTTACCTCCATTTTTATTGTTTTATTACGCCATATTTATTTAATTGCCTAATTTTTTCACTTATTTGCAAAATTTGAATTTCTTTCATAAAGCAAGTGGTTCCGCAAATCAGCGCTGTGTGGCTTGTGAGATTACTGAACATACCAAATGCGATTTTGTCTAAACTGTAAATTATGATGTGTGTCAAATGACGTAATTTTGTAAGAATTTAACGTGAGATTTTTCGTTTTCAGTTGTATCGAGTGAAAATTGTTTATTCGGTACTTGAAAATAATTTCTACATATTTTATTACATATTGTAAGCTTACATTGTACTAATCACATAATTTATGATTAAATAGATTTTTTTATAGTAAAAGAAAAATGTTTGCATAAAATCCATCGATTGGAACGTTATATTTTAATCTTCGACCGGTTCATCGACTTCAACTTCCACTTTGTTTTCTTCTTTCTTCGCGGCTTCTTTTGCTCCCAGAGCCCACTCTGGTTTTTCGGACTTCTAGACAGAAATTTAAAACTTTTTTAATGATAATCCTTTATGGATTAATAAGAGAATCACAGATTATACCTCTCTATCTCCAATTTCGATGCTGAATTTATTCGATTCGACGCGCTTCAAATTTTGATGGAAATTCAACGCGTTCATATTTTGCAATTTCCTGCAATAAAAAAATCAACAAAATCGATTATAAAAAGATTATTCATTACTCATATTTAATTCTATACTCACTTGCTCTCTTTTTTGACCTTGTTCAGCAATGGTTTAACACTGAAACGAGGATTTAGTACGTATAAAAGACAATAAAAGACAAAACGGACGACCAAACTTACAATCTGCCACTGGAAAAATTCACTTGTGCATTCACTTCCATAAACTGCAACAAAAAATACGAGATAAAACACAAATAAACGACCAAAAACTGACATCAAAGCATTGCACCTCAGAAAAACTAAAAACTAAAAGACTTTATGGTACAAATCAACAATCTACTGACCTCAAAATCATCTTTGAAGCAAAAAAGCAGCAAGAAAATGAGAACAACAACAGAAACTAGTGAATAAAAAAGAAGAAAACAGAGAAGAAGAAAGGCAAAAACAAAGAAACAAAAGTATAGCAAAAAGCATAAAATGACTACTGTAAAAAAGAAAAAACCCGCACTTGTAAATCCTTTTGTCTCACTGCATACTCCAAATCGTACTTCAATTCCTCCAACTGCATGATACGTTTGTGGTACTCCTTACACATCACCTGTAAACTCGCTTCGTTCGCTCCTTCCATCGATTTTTGTTCACCACAACGTTCTTTTATAATTTTACGTCTTTCAAGGGCCTTTTTTTCCTGTTCGGCCTTCAGTTGCTCGGTCGCCTTTTTTCTCAACAACACCTGCGAGACACAATTTTGAGTGTAAACAACAAAAATTATTCACAAAGTCAATTCTTTTACTCTCAATTTCTTTTTTCTCTCGGGCGTCATGAACCCTTTCTTGGCTTTCTTGCATTTCGCCGCTTCCTCCAGTCGTTTCCTCACTTCCGCTTTCTTCCGTTCCTTATCCTCCCGTTTTTTACGTTCATCCTGTGCACACGAGAGAAAAGAACACAAACTCACCATTCATGTTTATTTTTAGCCTTTATTTATTTATGTTTTTATTATATTTAAATTTATTCAAATTAGACTCCGAAAACATACGTCATCGGCTTCACGTCGTCTTCGTTCCAAATCAGACTGAAAAAAACCAAAATTAACCCCGAAAACTTTTATTAATTCAGTTAATTCACCTCGACTTTAACTGGTTGGACAGCCGGCTGCTGAAATTGATGAAATCGGAAGTTATAAAGAGAACTTTTATCATTTTTTATTTATAAATTTTAAGAGTGACCTTCACTGGAACCTCCTCTTCCTCCTCCTCTTCAGAATAACTGATGGTGAAATTAATCAAAATTAATTTAAATTACGTAATTTAAAAAATTCAAACTCTTTAAGTTTTACCTTTCTTCTTCTTCGGACATGTTTCAGACGTTTGGTTATCTAATAATAAACAAAGAAAGACAGAAAAAACTTAAAGGAAACAAGTTTGAGAATTGCAAAACGTTTAAGTTGAAATGAAAATATAAATAACGAAGAAACAACAACAAGTGTATTGAATCCTCGGCCAATTTGGCGCACAAACTAGACTTTTTTTTTATCCGACCGGGTTTGACATACTTGAACTAATTACAAGGAAAGGAAAAGACTTACTTTTGCCAACAGAAGGACCCGAATGAGAAGTTTCTCGCCCGCAGTCAAGTTCAAGAAGAAAAGCAACGATGCGGTTTAGGTTTAATCCGTTGCACTACTGATTGCAGAACAAAAAAGAAGCTGCTCCCTAAGTCTAACTATCTATTTATAGTATAAACGCGCACATTTTGTGCACGTAAATTCCAAATTAGGACAAGATGCTGCTGCTTCACGCTGTTGCTTGGTAACCGAAGATTTGTGGCGATCTTTGTTTTTTTTTCTCTATTTTTTTTTTATCAAATAATTATTTGATGAACAAATTTGAAATGCTGAGTGATGATGAAAAGATGAGGTTTTTTAGTGTATTTATTTTTGTTCGATGAATATCGAATTACCTTTTTGCAACTTCTAGAAATGTATTTTAGTCTGTACTTAAAAGTGATGAATTGCAACATCCAGAGATTTTTTTTTCCAGTTTTATTTTGTACTGAAAAAGTGAAGGAATTTAGTGTGGCAATGATGACGACACATAATGAAATTTCTCATATTTTTTTTTATTTGAGACAAATAAAAATTTGGTTTCCTACACATGAGTTTATGAACTATTGTACACATAAACAAATCAACTAAAAAAAAGGTTTATTTATATTTTTAATTTCTTGATCCACTCGACAGGCACCTTCGGTTTCTAGTTAATTATAAAAAGATTACGGTATGATGTAAAACTGTCTTTATCAATCCTTTTTACTCGTTATTTTACCTCTTTCTCGAAACCGAGAAGACTGACATCAGATTTAATGACTTTTTTCAGATTCTGGCGGTAATCGACCAAAGTCGACTCCTTTTTAATCATCCTGAATCTAAAAAAAAACAATAGTTTTAAGCCCCAGTATACTATTGAAAAGATTAAAAAGATTAAAAATAATTCTTTAAAGCATGAAAAACTTATTTTTATAGGCTTACAAACACACTTGTTTGGATCGTATTTGCTCAACTTCTTCAGCACTGGTTTCACGCTGAAAAGACAAAATTCTCGTTTTAACCATAGAAATGTCATAAAAACAAATGAAAAAACTTACGAGTGGCCTATCCGCTCATAGAGGAACACCAAATCGTTAATCTGTAATGGAAAACTGATTATACGGTAATGTGAGAAAAATTACAAAAACTTGTAAACAGGAGAAATTATTGACATAAAAACGAACACACAAAACACTTATTGAGAAAATAGCAGAAAAAAAAAGCCAAGAGTTGAGTTTTGAGTGTCGTCTGTTGACATTTGAATACTCACCTCGAAATCCTTCTGGCTTTCAAAGCACAAATAATGTCGCGGAGGGTCCAACAATTTTTGGTACCATTTATTAATCTTGTAAAAATGTAAGAAAATTAATCTACACGCAAACGTAAGTCAGTTTGTTTTTCCATCTCACCTGTACTTGTTTTTTGTCAATTGCACATTGCATCTTAAACTTACTTTCCTCCAGTTGCGCGATACGTTCCTGGTACTTTTCGCAGATCTCACGCAAACTTTCTGGGAAAGAAATGCAAACAAATTAATTTCAACTTATTATAAAATAAATTCAAGTTCGTGTTGTTTATTTATTTAAAATTTAAATTTAAATTCCACTGATATGGTACGTACCTTCGTCTAGTCCTTCCAACGATTTCGGTTCTCCACATCTTTCTTTAATGGTATCAAGTCTTTCTTTAATGGTATCAAGTCTTTCTTTTTCCCTTCTCTGCTGTTCGGCCTTCAACTGCTCGGCCGCTCCTTTTCTCAACAACACCTATGAGACACGACTTTAGAGTATGGATAATTTACAATCAAAACTCTTTTACCCTCAATTTCTTCTTTCTCTCGGGCGTCATGAACCCTTTTTGGACTTTCTTGCATTTCGCAGCTTCCTCCAATCGTTTCCTCACTTCCGCTTTCTTTCGTTCCTTCTCCTCCCGTTTTTTACGTTTTTCCTGTGCATGAAGAGAACAAACTAACCGTTGTTATTGTTTCTTTTTACACTTATTTATTCAACTTAAACTCTGAAAACATGTTTTTCGGCCATCAGTTGGTCACTACACAGTTTACTGAACAACAGCTGCCTAAATTCTTATTACACACATAAGTTTGAAATTACCTCCATCTTTCTACGTTCTGCCTACATAACCAAGGAATAAAAACTCCAAAACGTACCTCATCGTTCGTGTCCTCGATCATTTTCCAAAATTTCAATTGCGTTTTAACCTCAAGACGAAAAACAAAACCGGTGCGATCGAGTGATTACCCGTTGCACCACTGATTATAAATAGAAAAATTAAGTTCCTCTAAATCTAACCATCTATTTATAACCTAAACACCCACTTAATGCCTCTTAAATAGAACAGGTAATAGTAAATATACCTACGAAGATGTTTTCAATATTTAGTAAAATGAAAAAGAGCAAAAATTGAAATCGAAAAAGATTCTATCGATTTATTTCGACATTTTTTACACATGAATTAAATTCGATTTTAGAAAGAAATTCGATTACAATACAATTATAATATAATATATAATTAAATAAAATTTTAAAATTCAATATTATTTCATCGTCGTCTTGTGGATGTCGTTTATTCCTCCACCTCACCTTCCTCCCTCTTTTCTTTGGCACCCAACGCCCATTCGGGTTTCTCGCCTTTCTGAACATCCAACAAGAAATAAAATAAAACTCAAACGGCTGAATTAAAACTACATTAAAAAAAAAACAGAACAGAACAAAAACAAAACAAAAAAACAAAATCTAAAACAAAAAAATATAAAATAAAACCCGCATCGACTGCATCAAATTAATTAAAAATTCTAAAATCAAAAAATTGTGACAACAAAAGTGACAGATGATAAGACGGACGTAGATAGAAAGAAAGAAGAAGAAGAAGAAGAAAAAAATAATAAGAAGAAGATAGAAGATAGAAGAAGAAGAAGAAGAAGAAGAAAAGGTACAGGACGTAACGTTACAAGAAAAATGAGCGACGACGTTTACTTCTTGGCCCATTCGACCGTCTCCTTGGGTTTCTAATTAAAATAAAAAATTGATGTGAACAAATGGAAGAGTTGAAAGGTGATATGTGTTTTTTAAATCTTATTAAGGGTTACGATTTTCTATGACCGTATGTTACCTCAGGCGCAACACCCTCAATGCTGAATTTGTTGGATTCAACTTTTTTCAAGTTTTGGTGGAAGTTGATCTCAGTGGGCTTGATAATCTTGAATCTTTAAAAATTACAAAAAAATAGATCAAAAAATAATTTTTTAAAGTATGACAAACTTATTTTTATACAAACTCACTTGTTTGGATCGTATTTGTTCACCTTCTTCAACACTGGTTTCACGCTGAAAAGACAAAATTCTCGTTTTAAACATCAGAAATCTCATAAAAACAAACGTAAAAACTTACAATTTGCCTCTCAAGTCATTCACTTGGATGTTCAATTCGTTAATCTGTAAAGGAAAACTGATTATAATGTGAGAAAAATTAGAAAAACTTGTAAACAGAAGAAATTATTGACATAAAAACGAACACGCAAAACACTTATTGAGAAAATAGCAGAAAAGAAGAGCCAAGTGTTGAGTTTTGAGTGTCGTCTGTTGACATTTGAATACTCACCTCAAAATCCTTCTGTCTTACAATGTACTCCAAATCATACTTGTTATCTTCGAGTTTCATAATTCTTGCCTGGTAATCTTGGATAACTTTAATAATGGCGGCTAGAGAATAAACAAAAAAGCGACACAACAGACTAAACATGAGTTACGGAACAAAACTAACGAAAGAATAAGGCAAAGTATAGAAAAGATGGAAGCGAAGAAGAGACAGAAGAGCGCAAAATAAAAAACGTTTAGACGCAGTTCACAACACGGAAAATACCTCGAAATCCTTTTGTCGCACTGCATATTCCAAATCATATTTGGCGTCCTCTAAAGTAGTAATCCGTTTCTGATATTCTTTACAAACAACTTGTATTGATGCTAGTTTTTTTTTTGTTTTTTTTTAAAGTGGGAAAAAATTCAAAAAAGTTGAAAAAAAATTCAAAAATTCAAAAAAATTCAAAAATTCAAAAGAAAATTGAAAATTTAACAAAAAATTCAAGTTGATAAAAAAAAAATTCTATAAATTGTATAAAATTCATACAATTACGCATTTTTTTCATAATTTTTCATCAGAAATTTTGGGTTGTTTTCCTACATTGCGCTTTTTATAGTACCGAAAGTGTTTTTTTTTTTTTTGTTTGTTTTTCCCGAAAATCGCAAAGTTTTTATGCGCATGTTCACTTGTTCAGTTCCATACTCACCCTCATTGGCTCCGTCGATTGCTTTGGGATCCCCGCATCTTTGTTTGATGATCTTACGTCTTTCTTGTGCCTTCTTCTCCTGTTCGGCCTTCAGCTGTTCAGCGGCCATTTTCCTCAACAACACCTGTTGACCACAAACTCTTAAAACCACAATTTTTCATCAGAAAAATCCGAATTTTTTTACCCTCAATTTCTTCTTTCTTTCGGGAGTCATGAAGCCCTTCTTTGCCTTCTTGGATTTTGCGGCTTCCTCCAAACGCTTCCTCACCTCGGCTTTCTTCCTCTCCTTCTCCTCCCTCTTCTTGCGTTCCTCCTAGTAATTTCCATGCAAAACAACACGGATTTAATAAATTACTGGATAAATAAAAACATTCGAAAAACAGGTAGTGCCGTAAACGCAACAGCAACAGCAACAGTAACAGCAGCAGAATCAGATGGCGAAAAGATTACAAAGACGTGTAATAGAAAAATAAAAAGCTGCAACTAAAAGCCCATTGAAATAAGTGCGAAAAATATAAATAGCATTTTATGATATTATCGAGAAAATCGGAATTTAGAGCGGTCTCAAAGGGCACTTCCGGTTTAGCTATGCCCTTAAAATTTTCCAGGAACCATGTTCTAGACCCATAGTAAGTTCCCCTAAAATTTCAGATCCGCAACCCAACCGGAAGTGCCTTTTGCAAGCGCTCGAAATCGCGTTGCAGAGAGAAGACGGTGTTATGCGGTGAAGTTCTTTCCCATTGTAACTCTATGGGACTTGCAGTGAAGCCAATTGAGTAATAAATAAATAAATAAATAAATGAAAAAAAGATTCCAAATTTCCATATTTCCATAAAATAAACGACAGTTTAATGCGAAAATAAGTCGAAAGTAACAGAATGAATGTTACGGAGCACAAAGAATAGGCCTGGCTACAGGAAAAGGGCAAAAGGGCACTACCCATTGGATAACGTAAACCAAAGGTAAGTGTTCTATCTAAGGTAATGTAGGAAACACATACGGTATCCATCCTCTTACGAGCCTCATCGGCCTCTCGGCGTTTACGATCCAAGTCGGACTGGAAAAATATAAAATGGTGGTCAGGTGAGGTGAGGAAAGGTCAAGGATACGGTAGTTAATTGGTGAAAATGGTGAATTAAAGACATCACATGACTAAGAGGGGTTTAAAAAATGTTAATCGAGGGTCTCTTACCTCCATTTTGGAGGATGGGGAAACGTGCTGCACGAGGTTTAGGGTTAGGTCATCATTTGGAAATTTTTTTTTTAATTTTAAATTTTAAATTTTAAATTTTAAATTTTTTTTTGAATTAAGAAATAAAGATGGCTGTCTAACTTATTTATGGAAAATTTACACCTTTGCAAAATCCTCATCTTCCTCCTCTTCTTGAGATTCACTGATGGAGGAATTAAATTAAAAGTTGAGGTAAATTATTTAAATAATTTTTTTTTTAAATAATAAATTAAAAATAAAAATGTCGCGCAAAACTGTCAGCCAAATGACGTCACAAGAGCTAAATAAAGTAAAAGTGAAATTGATTCCACTCCAGATTTGGAGCCGTAGAATTCGCAGATTTTTGGAACTTTATCTATTTTTAGATATAGAAATGATTTCAAACGAGATTAAACCTGATTTGCATTATGAATAAAAATATTTTTTCAATGAATTATTTAAAAATAAAACAAAATCAATTTGCTGCATTTATCGATAAAAATTTCGAGTAACTCACATCACCCATTTTGAATTGATTCCTGTTTCAAGAAGAAAAGATTAGATGCTCGAGGTACCCCGGTGAGACGCGGACTCACTCGAATTCGAAGGAAAAATTTAGATATCTTTTACTACCCATGCGCAGTACACGTTTTTACCCACACATTTCACATTGTGCAGCGCCGTATCGTGACGAAAGGTAAAAACACTTTTGGCTCAAGTTTTGTTTTCGCTCCTTAAAATTCAGAAAAAAAAAATTTAAACTATTTACTCACCTATATTCATCATCTTCAAACATGGCGACTTGTTTTTAAATTGCAATGTAAATTTCTAGAAGAAAATGTTTTTTTAGAAAAAAAAAATTAGAAAATAAAAATTAATTGATCTAAAAATAGTAAAAACGTAATTTCCCAGTTGCATTTAGCCAAATTGGCATCGAAAACTTAAACCTTAGTTTTTTTTTTGTATTTTCTTGGCTCCCAAAAGGAAATAAAAGATGTACCTTTGCCAAGATGACGAGAACTCACCAAGGAAACGCGATGTGTGCCGAATACAAAATATGGGGAAGACAGAAATAAAGCGAGATAACACTTTGGCCTTTTAGGGAGAGAGGCCCAATAAAACTTGGAATTCAGCGCATGCGTGAAGAGCTAATTTTAAAATTTATATTTATAGGGATCTGAAAACAAGAATCTTCATTTGAGATAAGGTGAAAAATAAGTGAAATGTTGTGGGTTGCTGGGCGCATCAAATTTGAAGGAGTAATGCCAACATGATGTTGAAATCATGTGCGAATCAGGTGATGGTTTATTGCAACTGCAATGCAAAGTTTCGATTTAAAGTGTAAAAAGTCCTACATCCATGTGTTTCAGAGTGTTGAGTAAAGGCTGGGAAAATGTGGGGATTGAAAATAGATGTGTTGACCAAAAAAATAAAAACACAGCAAATTTATGACAGTGTAATAAAATTTTTTAAAAGAAATATTAAGAAGTTTGGAAGGAAGAAAATGTTGTGTATTGGAATTTTTGGATGAATTGTGATTATTTATAGTAAAATTAAGAATTTGTTGGTTTTGTTTACTGAAATCTGTAATAAAACAGTAATAAATTGATGCTTAAATCTATAGGTAGTCTATGAATGATGCAAATGCAGAATAGTACCCAGTAAATGTTGGAATAAAGTCTGGAAAACATAAAATATTCAAAAGTAAAAATATAAGAAATTTTATTTTTTTCTGGTTGTATGGTTGTCGTAATTTTGTGATTTGGCGGCACATGAGATCGGGAAACACACCGAATGGGGTTGGAGTGATGGATCGGAGTCCAGTCGAGCTCGGTGATCTTGGTTTTGGGCGCCATATAGTGGCGGAAAGTAACGACAACATGTCAATTTTCCTTAAACCTCATGTTAAACTTATTTGTTTTTATTTATTTTTATTTATTTCCATGTATTTATTTATTTATTTATTTGTTCATTTTTTATTTATTTTTCACGAAACATTTGTGAAATACAGATTATTTTTACCGATTTGGATTGATTTAAGCATCTTCGGGAGCGGAGATTGTAAAAATTTGGCTTTTATACGTGCCGATCAAATATTTCCAGTATTTTCTCACTTTAATCTTGCTTTTATTACCTCAGACGCCCAATTTTATTCGGATTATGCCTTAGTTCGCACGAAAAATTCAAATTTTTACCGTGAAAGTCAAAATGTGTGCGCGATAAAAATGACAACCTTCCTTGCAACCGCCTCTTCGTAAACTACGAAAAACCCAAAAACATCAATCCGAACCACGACCACGCGACGTGTCGCCATCTGACGATGAATCGTGAAACTAATGGGCGAAAATTGGAATCTTCCTCCAAGTCTCCGCGATGTGTCGAAAACAAAAGGAAAAAGCGAATGGTTTGTTCATTTATTTATTTCAATTTCTAGACTGGAGTTTTAATGTAGATTACTCGTTCGTAAAATAAATTAACCGTTATAATGTAAACTGCCTCGCTTTCGTTCATCGGTCGCGTCGTCTGCACTCCGCTGCTGCTGTATTTGAAATGAAACAATTGTATCGAGCTTTCTTTTTATATGGATACGGAGGACCAAAGTGCCGACCCTGTAGAGGACACAAATGAGCAAAATACAAACCAATGAGACACCAGAATTTTCCCGCTCGAAAAATACGTGAAGTTTTACCGGATGAGGATTTATTGCAGCCGACATCAAAATTCCCACTTTTTTAAACGGATTTTACAAATGCATTAGTTTGACAAGTGGATAAATGTAAACAAAATATAAAATAAATCGCGATTGCTAATCGCATTGTCGATTGTATTTGAGTCAAAAAACCCTTGCAAAAGTCATCGATGGGCAAATTTGCGAGTTCAAGCTTAGGATTCATTGGTGAATTATTCATTACACGAGCAGAAATATAATTATACGGAATATTTATTTTAATTCATCAACAACAGTTTTTCCCGCTCCAAAAATACGTGAAGTTTTACCGGATGAGGATTTATTGCAGACGACATGATCAAAATTCCCACTTTTTTTAAACGGATTTTACAAAAGCATTACTCTGACAAGTGGAAAATAAATGTAAGCAGTAATTTAAAATAAATTGCGGTTGCTAATAGCATTGGAATATTGTATTTTTGGGTCCGAAAAATCTTTCCAAGGATTATCGATGTGCAAAGTCGATCTTGAGTTTTTCCATTGCATGAGCGCAAATATAATCACCGAATATTTATTTTAATTCATCAGCAACAAAATTTGGAAATAAATTTGGATGTGGAAATGAGATTAAGTACAAATGAAATAATAAAATAATTTTTTTTCGAATGTCTCGTACCGCACTTTCCTGTGTTTACGACTTATTAAGATGAATATTTTTTCGATCGATGCATTAGAATGAGTCGATGAGTTTGTTTCTTTAGAAAAATCAAGAAAATATTCAAAAAATGGCTTTTTTCATGGGATATCGTGCGGCGAGAGAAAATCTTTGCACTGCAGCATCCATTCTTTGGCGGGAAAAATCTCAACAGCATCATTTTTTAGGCGGGAAATTTGGTTTGGTCGTCTTGTCGCTCATTGGTTCTTTTTCGTGAGTCTTCGTCGCTCATTGGTTTATTTCTGTTGGGTCCTCCGTATCCAAAATTTGAAGCTCTCTACAAGGTCGGGGCTCTATGAAATCGTATAAAAAGGAAAGAAATCAAATTTTTCTTCAGAGTGCATCAAGCCCTGTGCATGACACATCGCAATGCCTCTCATCCCGCCCATCCCGCCCATCCCACCCATCCCTCTCCCCTATCCCCTCTCCCCTCTTCCTCTAGAGTGTGTTGGCAAATTTCAGTGTTTTCTTTTATGGTTTTTGGGGTTTATATTTTTTTGCTGGGTGGCACGTCCCTCTGTATTGCTCTGGGCAGCACGGAGGTCGTGAAGTAACGGTAACTTTTATCATGTGGGAGGCACGATTCTTCAGACCGAGCCGTCGGCCAGTTTCTGGGGGTCGTGGGGAATTAATTGTCTACTGTTTAACTGTAAGATTACCATAGAAAAAACACTGGAATGAGCAAAGGTAAGAATTAAGGTCAAGGTTGAGGTACTGGTTTTTTTATGGTATTTTATGGTAATTTATGATATTTTATGGTTTTTATGGTATTTTATGGTAATTTTTATTTTATGGTTTTTATGGTAATTTTTATTTTATGGTTTTTATGGTAATTTTTATTTTATGGTTTTTATGGTAATTTATGGTAATTTTTGGTTTTTATGGTATTTTATGGTTTTTATGGTATTTTATGATATTTTATGGTTTTTATGGTATTTTATGGTAATTTTTATTTTATGGTTTTTATGGTATTTTATGGTAATTTTTATTTTATGGTATTTATGGTATTATTGCACACATACACAAACAGAGTAGGAAACACAAAACTAAACAAAAAACTAAATCCCCCCCTCCCCCGGTGGGCAAAAATCCAACTCTTCTACCTTCTCGTGGTCCCACTGAATTAACCTTGAATTTATAACTAAGTTCTTGGTTAAACTAAAGAAGAGCAATTAGAGATGTGCGCCGACCCCGGCTCAGCCGGCTGGGATCGGCGGCTTGTCGGCTGAAATCCAAGCCGAGCCAGCCGCCTGGTGGCAAAATTTCAGCCGACAGCCGCCAATTTTCAAATCTTCTCAGCCGGCTTGAACTGAGAAATTTTAAAATGAATGAATAAGAGGTTTGTTGATTTGTATTTTGTTATAGTTCTTTCATTTTCTTTCCTTAATCATTTTTAATGTAACTTTATTATACATATTTGTGAATAATTTTCAATTCTCTTACCCTCGACCCCAAGACAAGGACCCCCTCTATGCTTACATGATTATGACGACATAAAATTATTTATAATCTTATATTTATACATTTTTTTAATGGCTGAGCTGCAACAAAATGTCATATATAATATTTGTGATGCGGCTCAGCCATTAAAAAACTCAAAAATTGATTTAAAAAAATTTTTCAAATTTTTTAAATTTTCTCCGGCTTAGCCGCCAGCCGCCGAATCTGGCGTGGCCGCCATTTTGAAGCCGCCGCCGCCTGGTGGTTGGCAAGCCACCGTCAGCCGCAGCCGCCAAAAATCATGCGGCGCACATCTCTAAGAGCAATGGTATTTTTTTAAATTTTTTTAAAGATTTGAAAATTTGTGTACAATAATTTTTGTGTTGGTGGTTTATTAATAAAAAAAATTAAAAACTGATAATGAGTAGAGACAAATTTTTGTTAAAAAAATAAGTATAAAAATAAAAATAAAGTTGTTTATTATTAATAATAGAGACACCTAGTGGTGATTCGTAAAAGTGGTCGAAGTTGATGTCCAAGAGCGAGTGCGCCCTAATTTTCAATATTTTGTTTAAAAATGGCGGCTTCACCTGAATCTTTCTTATCAAAAATAGCAATAGAAAATTATAAAAAAATATGTAAAGAAGATCGTACGGATCTAAACGAAGCCGTAACAACTGAACGGGTAAACTTATAAAAATCCCAAAATTATTCACTTATCGTGTCTAAATATTTTATTTCTCTCCATTTTTCTACACAGAATTGATAGGGCAGCGTAATTTGCAACTTATCGACCGTAAATATGTGTTCAAAAACGTGCAAAAGTCTTGGAAAATTTCTCAACAACGACACAAACTTATGCGAACTACGTTTGACCGATTGTCTACTGCAAGAAGAATCTTTTACGAATTTATTGGAACGAATAACACAAAATAACTCGCTGACGACTCTCGATTTGAAGGGAAACAACATAAAACTCGAAGTCGGACAAGTTTTGGGATCTTATTTAAAATTCAATCGATGTTTACGGACTCTAATCCTAGAATGGAACAACATCGGCGTTTATCCCGAAGTCGTCACAGCCATAAGCGAAGGACTAGCGTCGAATATGTGTTTAAATGAACTAATATTGAGAAATAATCAAATTTCACACGTCGGTGTCAACGAAATCGCAGTTGCATTGAAGAAAAACACAAATTTGAAAATTTTAGGTTTGATTTTTTTAAGTTTTTTGTGAAAAATCGACTGATTTTTTGATATTTTTTCAGATTTACGATGGAATAACATCGGATTACTCGGTGGAAGAGCGATGTCCGATGCCCTGAAAGTGAATAGAAGTTTAATTCAATTAGATTTAAACGGAAATAATATTTCAATCGACGCATTAAACGCGATTGGTAACGATTTTTTTAATAAATTGACTCTTATATCGATTTAATTCGTTGAATTTGTGTTTAGAAAGAGCGTTGAAGTACAATTGTGAGCATAAAATTGCTTTCGAGGAGCAAAAAAGGAGAGAAGAGATCCTCAAAATGGGTTTGCTACGTGCCGAGGAACAAGCGAACGGACAAATGAACGATTTGATGTCGAAATTGAATAGAGAGCAAATGAAAACCGAACAATTTCATCGATATTCGTCGAATACCATCACGAATTTACAGAATGTTTTGGACGAACGATTATCGGCGATTAAGTCGATGGAATCTAAGTTGGAATCGATGGAGAAGTCTTTAAATATCAAGGATAAACAAATTAAGGATTTAGAGGATCATGTGGTGCACTCCAAACAAGAAATTAGCGATTTACGGTTGCAACACTTGAATATTTTGAGACAGGAAAGAGATGTAAATGAAATTTTTTAAATTTTTGAATTTTTTTTGTTCTTATATTTGAATTTTTGATTTTTTTTAAAGAATCACGCCGAAAGGGAGGAAGCGCTGTTGGTTGAAATTCGAAAATTGCGTGATGATAAGAAAGATCTTCATTTACAAGTAATTGAATGATCAAAAAACGCGTTTCTTATGTCTTCAAAACGCGTTTTGTGGTTTGTTGATGAGATTTGGGACGAAATTATCGTTTCTTTACGTCCCGCCAGCCTCGAACGAGTTTTGAATGCAGAAAATGCGTTTCTTATGTGGTCAAAATGCATTTTTTTTGCCGAATTCATGCGTGCATTTATTTGTTTTTAAGTATTTTGAAAATTATTTCTGTAATAGATAAAACTAGGAAATGAAAATTCACAATTGGAGCAACAAAAAACAGCGAAAATTTGAGAGGAGTTATTAAATCGGAGCGAAGAGACCATGAAACAACGAGAAGACGATTTTAAAAGTCAGTTAGAATGTTTTTTTTGGCTTAAAACTCGTTTTTAATTTTTATTTCTATGTTTTTTGCAGAGCAAATTGCCGAAGAGAAGGGAAAAATGGTGGAAAAAGTGAACGAATGGGTGAAAAAAGAGAGAGAAAGTGAGGAAAAGCAACGAGCGACTCGACTAGAGATGGAAAAATACAAAGAAAAATTACTGATGACGGAAAACGAGTTGAAAATGAGTCGAGAAGAATTAAACGAAAGGAAAACTAGTTTCAAAATGCAGAAAAAAGATGGCGACGAACGAGAGATGAAAATTCAGACGAAATACGAAGAAATACAAAAAAGATTTGCGTCGACGGCCGAAAATTTGTCGGAATTAAACGCGAAATACGAAGTGAATCGTCAAGAATTAGACAGACGGAGAGACGAAATTTCGAATCTTCAATCAAAACTCGTTTCGAAAGAGGAAAACGAACGAGTCATGGCGCAATTACGACACGAATTGAACGATGCACACGTGCGAGAAAAAGAAAGTAAACTCGACAACGAAGTGACCAAAACGCGACTCAAACACTTGGAAAAGGAAATGATGGATTTAGAAAACAAGAAAAACAATTTGGTCAAAGAAAAAGACGGAGAAATCGCCATTTTAAAAGATAAATGCAAACAACAGGAAGAAAAATGGAAGAAAATGGCTGAGAAAGAACAGCAACGGATCGGTGTTTTGCATTCGGCGATCGAAGCTTATTTACAGCAATCGCCATTAAGACAAACTTTATGATGTTTTATAATTAATTTATTATAAATCACGATATTTTACAAAGATATTTACACTTTTTATCAATTATACATAATTTTTACATATGAAAATGGTTTTTTTTGTATTTTTATAATAAAAACCACTGGAGCAGTGGAGCAATCAAAATTTTCTGTACTCCAGACTCCATTCCGCTCATCCAGGCAAAAGCCATCACTCCATTACTCTATGCTCCAGCTCCATTATACAATGGCATACACGTGAATTCTTTCTTTAATTCATTTTTCGGTTCCAGAACCCCATCCGGGGCACAAATCCAGGGATCCGACGTGTTTTTTTGCCACGAATGCAACTCATGTTTCAAATACGACACTAAATTCTCGTGCGTTTTATCGTCAATCAAATTTTTCAATTCTTTTTCGTCGTTTAACAAATCATAAAACTCCCATTCGTCCCTATAATAATAATCTCTCAACGTTTTGTACCAATTCGTCGGTAATTTGTGACGAGTTCGGTTCAAAATGTCTTGAAAAGTGGGCGATAAATAAAAATCCTGATCGATCGGGAACGGACTTCGATGCGCTAAATTATGAATTAATTTATATCGTGTCGTTCGCACGCTTCTCATCGGATAATACATGGTGATTTCGTGCAAACTGTGGCTCGCGAACACGTGATCCCATCCGATTTTCGACTCGGAACGAGTGAGAGGTAAAATCGAGCGACCGAAAAGTTCAATATTGTGTTTATTTTTCGGATAAGTTGCGTTGAACCAGTCTAAAATCGTCGGAGTCACGTCTAATAAACTGATCATATCGTCCGAATATTGGCCCCAGCGCTCTCTATGAACGGGGGATGAAATTAAAAACGGTTCGGACATTCCTGAATAATTGAATAAAAAAAAGAAAATTATAAAAATTAAATTTTCATTAATTTCGTATCAAAAAATTCGAAAATTCGCATTACCCGGATCGTATAAATTAGTTCTGCCACTAGGAAATGGTATTCCATTATCGGAAGTGTAAATAATCAACGTGTCTTCATCAAAACCCGCATTTTTCAGTTCTTTTAGGATCAATCCGATTCCTTGATCCATTCGACTGATCGTCGTGTACTGTGCAGCGATGTCTCGTCTCGCTTCGGGAGTGTCCGGGACGAAGTACGGAACGATTACGTCATCCGGGTTGTAAATGATCGGTGTCCAGTCGGTAATTATTCCCATCCCCGGATCCCCGTTTCCGAATTTTTCGCAAAAAATTCCGTATTTTGGATTCTCATGTAGACAACGATGAGGATCGTGGAATGCGACGTACAGAAAAAACGGCCTGGAAGTCGGAAAATAAAAGAAATTATTCAATTATTCAATAAATTATTAAATCTTGACGAATTCAGTGAATTTACTTTGATTTTTCTTTAGTTTCTTGTAAGAATTTTCTCACTTCTAGTTTAATTCGGGTGATATTTCTTCCAACTTGTAGTACCGACGTCGTTTCTTCCGTTGCTTCGTAATCGAATTTGTACACCGAATCGGGTGCAACGTGTTTTTTACCGATAATTCCTTAAAATAAACATAAAAGTTAAACTTTTTGAGGTCTCGAGCGATTCCAGTTCAGTTGTGAATTCAGTTTATTCACAACTGAACTGGAATTTGTTTTTTGATGTTGTTTTCGTGAGTTTTTGGTAAAATGTTAGAAACCTGTTCGAATGTTGTGTTTTTTAAGAATGTTTGGTAATGATTGAATGTAGTCGAATGAATTAAAGTGATGTACACCGTTGTGTAAGCCGTACATTCCATTTTGATGTTGTGGTAAACCGGTTAAAAGTGCCGATCGACTCGGTGAGCAACTACTGACCGATGTAAAGGCTTTTTTGAATATTAAACTTCGTTTTGCTAGTGCGTTTATATTTTCTGTCTTGCATATTGAGTTATTGTACACCTGGGACTCAAAACCACCATCATCAGCTTAAAAAAATAGAAAAAAAATATAATTATTTATTGATTTTTAAACATTTACGTAAAAAATACTTACCAAATATCAAAAGAACATTTCGTTGATGTTTAGAATCGATTAAAACGATCAAAAAAGACAAAATATAGTAAAATAAAATCATTTTCTTCTCTGGATCACATGTCATGCGTCACTTTTAAAATCTCTCACTACATCTTCGTGGCGCTACAACCTACGTCATCACATATTTCTTTAACGATGAGATTGCTCGCCCAAGGTACAGTTAAACAACGATAATAACAATTATTTTTACAGTTTATATGACAACGACAAGTGACGTAAGCAATAATCCTGATTTTTAATATCTTTACATTTATGTAGTGCCTTTAATTCAACGTGTCGCCGGAAGACGATGGTCGAGTTCGTCTGCTGCTGTATCGAGTTTGCGATCTGTTGTAAAGAAAGAGCTCGATGGAATTCAAGC
This sequence comes from Geophilus flavus, assembly GCA_034695885.1. Classification (NCBI taxonomy): domain Eukaryota; kingdom Metazoa; phylum Arthropoda; class Chilopoda; order Geophilomorpha; family Geophilidae; genus Geophilus; species Geophilus flavus. Next base: position 19,039 of record JAQFZO010000225.1, read on the forward strand.
AGCTGGAACGTGGAAAAAGGAAAGGACGATAACGAGCAAACAAGGTGTTTCGATCCGAGTCGAAGGAAGCGAACGCAAAATTCTCAATTTTTGTGCAAATAATTACTTAGGATTATCAGTAAGAGAAATTAATTGGTAATTATAGATAGAAATGGGGTCAAAGTGGGGAATAAATCAAAATCAGGTCACAAAATGGGTCAACTGTATTTTTATTTTTATAAATTGATTTTTTTTTTTGGTCAGTCGCATCCGGAAGTCATCAAAGCTGGTCTCGAAGCGTTGGAAAAATACGGCGCTGGACTCAGTTCTGTGAGATTTATATGTGGAACTCAAGTAAATTGACAAAATTCACGTTGAAAATGTTAGGAAAATTTACTGAAAAAATTTTTATTTGTTAATTTTAGGACATTCATTTAAAATTGGAGAAGAAAATTGCAGATTTCCACCACCAGGAGGCGGCTATTTTGTATCCCAGCTGTTTCGACGCAAACGGCGGGCTTTTTGAAACGTTTCTCACACCCGAAGATGGGATTTTCTCCGACGAGTTAAACCATGCGTCTATAATCGATGGAATACGTTTATGCAAAGCGAAAAAATTCAGATATAAACACAGAGACATGAACGACTTGGAAACACATTTAAAAGAAAATTCATCGCTCCGGTTGAAATTAATCGCATCCGATGGCGTTTTTAGCATGGACGGAAACGTTGCACCTCTAAAGTAAATTTTGTTTATCAGAATTCATCAGAAAAATTAAAATATAATTTTTTTTAATTTTTAGAAAAATTGTCGAATTGGGAAATAAATATGGCGCATTGATATTTCTCGACGAGTGCCACGCGACGGGAATTTTTGGAAAAACTGGAAGGTTTTTAAATTTATTTTAAATTTATTAATTTATTTGTTTATTTAAATTTCTAATTAATTTTTCTAATTTTAGAGGAACCGAGGAATATTGTGGTGTGTCTGGAAAAGTCGACGTCATCAATTCCACGTTGGGGAAAGCGCTTGGCGGTGCCGCCGGTGGTTACACCACTGGACCCAAGGAATTAATCGATTTGTTGCGTCAAAGGTCGAGACCGTATAGTTTTTCCAATTCGGTTCCGCCACCGGTCGTCGCTTGTGCTACAAAAGTATTATTTTATCAAATATTTCTGTCAAATTTTTAGTTTATTCATTTTATTTTGATTTTTTTCTGTCAGGCTATCGATTTAGTGACGTCCAACACCGAATTTTTTGATAATTTAAGTCGAAATACGACGAGATTTCGCACACGTATGACCGATGCGGGGTTTAAAGTCATCGTGAGTCGAGTTTAAACGCGTTTTTAATTTTTAAACGAGTTTTACAATTTTCTCTCATTTTTTTTTCCAAGGGCGAAAATCATCCGATTTGTCCAGTGATGTTGGAAGATGCGAAACTCGCGTCGATTTTTGCAGACGAAATGCTCGGTATAATTTATCAGAAATTAAATTTTTAGAAAAAAATATTTATAAATTTTTTTTTCCATTCTAAAATAGAAAGAGGAATTTACGTCATCGGATTCAGTTTTCCCGTCGTACCCAAAGGAAAAGCAAGAATTCGTGTTCAATTATCGGCCACACACTCGCTCGAAGACGTAGATAAAACCATCGATGCCTTTATACAAGTCGGCAAAAAGTTAAAAGTCATAAAATAAAAATATTAAATCATGCAGTAGATAAAAAAAAACAAGTATTTTTGCTTTAACGTATTTTTTTTAAAATAAAATCAATTTACAAAAAAATTCATCAGAGTATTTTAGTCTTTTTATTACAGGTCGCATTTTGTTGATCTATTTGTCGTTTATTAATATTTTTAACAAATGATGATTTTTCGTCGATTGCATCACGAATTCCGGCAGTCTAGAATAAAATAAAAGATAAAAATTAATTTTATTTTAATGTAAATATTTTTACGTGTTCTCTTTATATTTTTATTACAGTTATTTGGAACGGCACAGTCGTTTCTTGCTTGAATGGAGATTTACTCAAAGTTGCAAGACGTCGATTTCCTTGCCACGTTAAAAGAAGACGTAAAGTACACGCGTGACCCCACGTTTCGCCCAATGCAGGAACTAGGGAACTTCTACCGTCGTTTAATTGCGTCGTCATTTGATTGGTCACTACGATCTGCAAATTTTATATTTTTAGATAAAGAAAATGTTTTAATTTGAAAAATTTTTTTTCTTTTACTGCGAGTTTGTGTTGCGTTGCGAGTTGGATTAACGATTGTCCAAATTGGCTGAGAATTCGCGTTCTGACGTTTATTTTCCCCTCAAAATGGACTCGAAATGGGAAACCGATTCCGTCGATCACGATCAAACGTATCTAGACAACATTTAGATCTCAAAAAAATTTTTTTACGTACGGTATGTTTTTCTTTTCCTCATACCGAAGGATGTGTTTTGACGAAATCGGATAATAAATTAATCGTTGCTAGTAGTTCTAAGTGATCGACACATCGAAAATAATGAATTTTCTCGAGTATAGACGAAAGAGTAAAATTCTGGACGGCTTTTTCGATTCCTATGAAAGAAAAATTGCAAAATTATCGATTTATTTCATCAAATATTTTCTACCAATGCCATTTTGTCGTTTCCCCACGTTTTGACAGTGATGTACGCTTGCATTTGCGATGTCGGACACTCTCTTTATCGTAAACGTGCCTTCCGTGTCGATGAAAACGACTTCTCCACCTCTACCGCCGAATTCTACGGGAATTTGTGCGTCGACGCATAACTGTAAACTGTGTTTAAAAATGAATTTATGGTTTTTATTTACGGTATTTTAATTTGTAAAATTCACCATAATTGAGTTTTTCCTATTCCTGGCGGTCCACAAATTTCCGTTATTTTCGATAATGGGATTCCACCGCCCAGCATTTCATCCAGTTTTTGAGAGAAGGTTACGATGGGTCGATTTTGTGTTTCTTGTTTCTTTAAATCGAGTAAACTGAAGGTCGACGTGGTGATGTCGGTCGATGAGTGGATGAGAGTTAAAAATTCCGATGCGTCGTGTAAGGAAATGTTGATTTCTGATTGGGAAAAATAGATTCGAATCATTAAGAGTTGATTTAATAAATTTTATGATTTTAATACCTTTGCTCAGATTGTGTGGATTTGTGTCTTTGAGGTCGTTTACTGTGTTGAAGCCATTTGCACTCAGTTTTGAACGAATTCTCGACGGAATTGGAAAGGTATTAAGCGGTCGTTCCATAAATGTTACAGAAATTTGTAATATCTACTTAATTCCTCATTTAAAGAAATAAAATTCATGTTTTTGGGTTTGATTTTTGCCCCAATCGGTGCTGCCACCTATAGGAAAAACATCGAACTAATAAACGTATCGGCCTCCATCTTTTCATCAATTATATAATAAAATCCTTAAATACCCTTAAAATATTTTAAAATCTATACAAATTCTCTAAGAATTTAAAATCTATTAAAATATAAAATTTATAACTTTAAATTTTTTTCACTAGGTGACGCTCCAAGTCTCAATCAATTAAAAAATAAATATGGTTGACATTGAGCAAAAGCACATGCTGGATGAAATTTCAAATTATTGGCAGCAAAGGAAATTCGAAGCCTATCCATTCAAGGTGTGATGATTCAAATTAAATATTTTTATCTCGAAACATTAGTAAAACTATGAATAAAATCTTTTTTTCCCAACAGATCAAATGGTACAACGACAACGTTCAACCGGTTTTCCATCTTCCATATGCAGACGACACATTATCATTCGTTGTTTTGAGTATCCCGGGCATGTTCGACACGACATTATTCCCATACATCCGTGAAAATCAATGCGAAACAATAAAAGATCCGATCGATAATTGCATGGTGCACGAATTTAACAAATTCGTCAAGGTTTGTGTGTCGTTTCATGAATAAAACTTGAATAAAATGAATTTTATTTTATTTAAAACAGGAATTTCCGGCTCACGACATTCAAGTCATTCATGATTTCGAGTTAACTATTCATAGAAAACCCAAAATTTTAGTGCAAACTGCCGGTCACGTTGCAGGAGCGTGTTATTTTTATCAAAGAGACGACGTAGATGATGATCCTTGGGGAGAAAAAAGAGTAATTTTGAAATAAAAATGAGAATTTTGAATTTTTTTTCATTAGTTTTTGTATTTTTAGATTTTTGGCGTCAGTTTACACCCGCGGTTTGGCGGTTGGTTCGGATTTCGCGGTGTCATCATCCTAAAAAACGTCATTTTTCCGAATTTGAGAAAAATGCAACCGATCGACGTGGTTAAATTTCGGGAGAAAAAAATCGAACTTTTGGAGAAATTTAATTTTCAATGGAGGGATTCGAGTTACCGTGACGTGATACCCGTCGTCGTCGATCGTTATTCACCGGCGGAAAAATTGTACTTCGACACATTGCCCAAAGATAGGCAGAAATTGATAGAAAAATGGAGAACGGGACTTAATTATGATTGAAAAATGAAATATCTACATTCCTAGTTAAGTTAATCACATTAAATGTGTTTTATTCGGTCAACTTTTATTTTATTTTTGAAGTTTATTCATGTTTTTTTTAGAAATTTTTATAGAAAATGGTTAATCATGGCTGTTAAAGAGTAATAAATATATTTTTCACTGATTAGAGACTCGAAATTATTTTTATTTCATCTAAAATAATCAAAAACACACAAAAACACGAGCAAAAACATGCCCTCACTTGCCCTGAGCACCACGGCCATCTCGTGGCGCCATTATGAACCTAGTGACAAATCCGCGCACTATTTAATCAATCATCCCATTATCTTACGGCGTCGGGCGACCACCATATTTATTTACCTTTCAAAAGTTTATCAACCCCAACTTCTAATCTACAATTCGTCAATTTAGACCTTCAAATCCAGGTAAAGATTAAAAACAAATCATAAACAAATCCAAAAACCCCTAAAAACATTTTTTTCTTCCAGATAAAACCACAAAAATTGGGAAAAAATAAAAAAAACTCATCAAAAAAATCTCATTTAACCTCATTTAAACCTCACAAACGAATGAATGTAGAAAGAAAAAGTGTGGAGAAAGAACATCATCCTACCTGAAAACTTTTCCGACGTTTGTAACGCCTCCTGGATTACCTTTTGAACCAATCAGACGACTGCCAACGTTCACAAGGGACCCTGAAACTGGGCTTGTGCTGTGATATCACGTAGTCACGCATCGACATTTCGCTCTAACACACCTCAACAAACACAGATCTGGATAAGAAATCGATCGAAACATCTTCCTAATCAATCTACGATCCATGTGATTCATCCCGATTGCTATTTTTAATTTTTTTCAAGGAAAAGGTAAAAAAAACCGAAGGATTTTTGCTCGGATGGCGAGTAACAGGTGTTTTGTGTTGGCGTTTTTTTGAGGAAAAATATGGATATATTTCTGTTTTATTTGAATTTTAGTATGTGAAAAGGATTGGAAGAAATATTAGGAAGTATGGAGACGTTAAGTAGAAGATTTGGACATGGTTTTGATACTTGGTCGAGGTTTAAAAACACTTTGCGGCATGGGAAAAGTCTGAGTAATCTTTTTGCCCAGATTCAACCCGGGTATTACAATAGTAATGGAATTAAGGTAAGAAAGTTCACACCATTATTTTGGAGATTTGCCGGTTTTGGATTTGTGCTTTTGGGTGGGATTTACTTGATTTGTGAGTTCAAAAATGAGGGAAAAATTTTTTTTTTGGTTCGGAAATGAGGAAAAAATTTTATTTTTCGCTCAAAAATGACTGAATAATTTTATTTTTGGGTCTAAAATGAGTAGAAAAATTTTTTTTGGGTTTAAAAATGAGGAAAAGAGTTATTTTTGGTTTAAAATGGAGAAAATAATTTTTTTTTTGTATTTTTGTTGTTTGGGTGAAGCAGGTTGATGTTGTGTTACGTTGAAGGTGATGAGTCAAGTTGTTGGGATGTGTTCCGTTTGAGGTTTGGAAATGTTTCCAGATGGTTTAGGAATTTGGGTCTTTTGGTGTTTGGTTTGATAAAAGGAGGAAATGTCTGATTTTGGTGTGGATAATAAGTAAAAGGGAGTTTTTTTGATGTAGATAAATGAGTTTTTGTGGATTTTTGGATTTTTATGGTTAAAGTTGAGTGGTTTTTGAATTTTTGGATTTTTTGTGTGTCAAATTTATGGATTTATTGGAATTTTATGTAAAATTGTTTTTTTTGTTGGTAATAAAAATAAAAAAATTCAAAAAAATTCAAAAATTCAAAAATATGAAAAAAAAAAATTCAAAAAATAAAAATAAGACAAAATAAATTGAAATCCTGTTCAAAATTTAATAAAACAAAATTTTAAAAAAAACCAAAAAGGATAAAAATTTCCCAACAAAAAAATTTCCATCTTAAAAAAAATCATAATTTATTCCCTTCTACACCCTTTATGCTAAAAAACTAAAAAAAAAGCAATAAAAAAATTTCCCAACAGACTTTTTCCCTCCCAAAAACAGCAAGTAGAAAAATTCCAAAGTAATCCTTTAGGTTTTTGTCTCCATCTCCCAAAATGCACAAGGGACTGATCTTTATCTAGGCTACTGGGAAATGGGTCTGGACTTAACTCAAAATGATGATAAGTTTCTTTTTATGGCTTTGGGCTTAAAAATTTAAATAGAAAATTTTGTAAAAAAAAAAAATAAATTTTAAAAATTAAAAAAAAATGAATAACAAATGAAGCAACTGGTTTATAAAACAGTAGTGAGTGAATGTGACCTATGTTTAGAGCACAGTTCCTGGATATATTTGGCCCACATGAATGGAATTGGCCTGAACTTTCACGCTGTGATAAATATTGTGTAGTTTCCATTCCAATACACCTTTTTTACTCATTTGTTTATTCATTTTATTTTATGACAAATTTTCCCAACCAGGATTCACACTTTGCCTGTTTTGTCAATTTGTTTTTTTTTCATTTCTTGAATTGAATTTTTAATTAAAAAGTCAAATATGGTAAAAAAAAAGATGATCCATCATTCACTAACTTTGTAGGAAAGTTGGAATTATGAATACATAAAGCCAGAAAACCAGAGTCATGGCCTCATAACTATAATTTTATAAGTGAAAAAAATTATGCAAAAACCCAAAAAGTTGAAATTTTCTATTCTAGGACAGAATTTTTAATCAAAAAGTGTCAAATCTAATCCAAAAAAGTCAAAAACTAAAGTCAAAAAGCCAGAAATGCAGAGTTATAGCATATAACTAAACTTATGCGAAAAGCCGAAAACTCACAATTTTACATATAACTTCTTAATTAATTTTTAATTAAATACTGTAAAATCTAATCAACTGATGATGTGTTAGAAAGTAGAATTATTAAGGTTTATAACCAGAGTTATGGCTAATAATTTTATAACTAGAAAACCATTATGCGAAAAGCCGAAAACTCACAATTGTGCATATCACTTCTTAATTAATTTTTAATTAAATTTTTAATTAAAAACTGTAAAATCTACTCCAACTGATGCTAACTGCATCAGAAAGATATAATTATAAAGTTACATAACCAGAAAACCAAAGTTATAGCTCTTAATTACAATTTTATAACCGAAAAAACCATTATGCGTAAACTTAGAATCTTCCATAAACCATTTGTGAGTAATTATTCTGAACTTTAACCAACAAGTGAACTGCAACTGGACAATCAGGAGTCACTTAATGACCCAAAAAGTCTAAACCCTTTAATAAAACAAAATTAAAACTTTAGGAAAATAGTTGAAAGATTTATTTCTTTGTTTTCAACTTGATATTGTGACCCACCCAGGATAATTAGAGGGTCGCAGAAACCGTTAGAGCATATTATGCAAGTTTTAAAAACTCGACTTGGGCATAACCAGCATACCTGTCATGTTGCATCACTGGAGGCACCAAAAGGGTTGAAACCAAACCACAAAATTCTAGATGACTTACAACACACAACACCCAAAATTAATAAACATTTTTCCTCATGAAATTAAAAACAAAATATCTTTAAAAAAAATAAATCTAAATACTTTCTGATTTTTTTCTCTCTCACAAACTTCCATCAAAATGGCACTTGAGATTTTACAGAGTAAATGACTGCTGGGAAGAAATTTAGGAATGACCGACTTAGATGAGCATTACGGCAGGTTACCGGCAGATATGAGACCAATAGATTAGGGGTAGCAATCCCGGAATTCTGACCCTTTTTATAGTCCCAAAATCCCGGGATTTTAATCCATGATTTCAAAAACAACGTTTTTGACCAAATTTTAACAGATTTTTTGCCCGTATTTAATGTAATTTAATGTAATTTAGAAAGCATCAGTTTGGACCTAATTTTAGTAGGTGATCATTATTTTTTGCCTGATTTTTTTTTTGAACACGATTTCAGCAGGAAAGCGTCAATTTCTACGATTTTTAACGGGATTACAACATTTTTGATGCGGTTTAACGTAATTACAGCATTTTGAATTTGATTGTAATAGTATAACGACATATTGGACCCGATTTTAATAAGCAAACATCATTTCCAACCAAATTGAATGAAATGACGTCATTTTAAACCTGATTTTTAAAGTGATACATACCATAACTGATTTTATGTTCAAGTTAAAATTTGGAGAAAAATTCTGTGGAATTTCTATAGGTTTTTGCTTGTAAATGTCATGTTATTCAATAGATATCGATTAAAAAAAACAAAATCAATTTGGTGACATATTTAGCGACAAATCTGGATGTACAAGGGGTCACTTGAAAACATGGGGTAGGTACCGTATGCCCCATATTCCCAAATTGGGTACCCAATTGGGGTACCCCAAAATATCAAAAATGAGTAAGTTATCAACCTACAATTTTGAATCTACTATCATAATTGTCAGAATAACTGGAACAAAATAAATTCAAATATAAAAAAGGTCTAGGGGGGTCCAGGGTCATCTGAAATTATAAATTTAGGGAATTACAAATTAATTAATTAAAAATCAAAGATTATCATGATTCCATTTTTAATTTATGAAAAGACAAAAATTTGAAATTATCAGATTGAATAATAAATTTCTTATTTTATGTGATAATTTTAAATTTTATAATTTTTATAAATTTTAAAAATTATGTTTTCTGATTTTTAATTAATTTGTTTAAAGAAACAGATGATCAGTTTTTTACAGTACTGGTTGTTATTACTAAATCATGACATTCGAGTAAAAGGAAAAATATGATTTCCAGTCTTAATTCTGCATAGATGTTCTTATAATTTTAATTAAGTTGTTTCTAGAAAAGTTTAAATTATAAATAACACAAAAATTTGAGATTTTGTGATATTTGACCCTAGGTGGGGACCCCTTTTTTTCAAGAAGGAAATCCTATTGAAGTTATTTGAAATCAAACCACAAAACTCTAGATGACTTACAACACACAACACCCAAAATTAATAATCATTTTCCTCATGAAATTAAAAAAAAATTCTCTTTAAAAAAAAAAAAATTAACTTTCTGATTTTTTCTCTCACAAACTTCCATCAAAATGGCACTTGAGATTTTACAGAGTAAATGACTGCTGGGAAGAAGGTCAACAGTGATATAAAGTAAATAACCTGGTGTTGTTTACCCTGGGATCTTCATATGCAAACCAAGAAGTTTTTCACTTCTTTTCTGAAGGACATAACTCCTGTTTTGCAATCTTTGAAGTCTTAACCCTTTTGGTGGAAAGAAATCCTTGGCAGGGTTTTGAAATATAGAATTCATGGCCCACCAGGGCCACATTCTGACAAGTTGAGTTGATGTATGGAAAATAATTCAAGCTTATTAGCCATACATTAACACCAAACAATTTTTTTCTTCCCAAGGTATTTTGTATTGTAATTATGTTTTGTTTATGGTTAGTTGTTCGGGGAAAAAAGCCGAAAACCACCGGGCTTGTTATTGGGTTGGTTATTAAGGTCTGGATTTTATAATTTGCTTTGATTTGCATTCAAATCATCTTGGGAAAATTGAAGGAATCCAATAGGAAAGGAGAAGCAATTGGAGCGAATAACGCAGAATGCGAAAACTACGCTGGGGAAGTAGCGTAGTTTTTTTAGATTTTGACCGGATTTCTTTATTTGTGGACATCATTTATTTAAAAGTTAATTTGGTTCAATAAAACTTAGAAATTAGAAAGAAAATGTTGGCAGAAGTAGATATCTGGGCCTGTAGTGCAGAGCAAATTTTGGGACGTATATTCCGGGATGGAACGAATAAAGCACGAATCAGCATAAAGTTTTGGGAGCTATCAGAGAAATCAGTATTCCAACTCAATGAACAGTGGTGGCCAAAGTTTAGGAACACTATATAGGTAAAACTAGGTAAAATAGCAAAGACCTACATTAAAATCTGTCAGTGTTGGTTTTGCTAATGCTAAATTAGCTAAAATAGCTACTTTTCTTAAAGATTAGCCATTTGGCTTCACTAATGCTAAATTAAACAAGCTAAATTAGCTAATATAGCTACTTTTCATATAGATTAGCCATAGTTTAGGAATCTAGGTAAAATGGCAGAAACTAATGCTAAATTAGCTAAAATTGCTACTTTTCTTAAAGATTAGCCATCTGGCTTCACTTATGCTAAATTAGCTAATATAGGTACTTTTCTTAAAGATTAGCCATAACTGTAGCAGTGTGGTTTTGCAGATATATCTAAACAGCGCTAGCGTGTTTTAATAGACAGCGAAAACCGGTAGCCAAACCAACACCAAAATCTATTGCTATCTGCCTAGCTAGCAGCTGAATAGCAACAATGAAAAATTTCTATATAGAATATAGAATTCAATTTCTACTTCCAGAATAAAAATATCAAAAAAATAAAGTAAAAATCAAAACAAACTCCTGTCATTTTTTCCTTTCGCACAGATGTTATTTACTATATTACAATTTGGAAATGGAATCTGGTTTCTAACTTGTCCTTGCCATTACCATTCAAAACACATCTTCATCTCCGCCATCTTTTTTTTTTCTTCTTTAACAAATTTTTTTTTTCTCAAGGTTATCTGTCCTTGGCCTACGCCCTATTCAAGGGCATTGTAAAGGGTTGTTGAAAGTCTGTGAGGGAAAAAATGGAAGAAAAATTAATCTTTACCTTTACATTGTACAGTATAAAGGTAATAAACTCCTGGTTACATAAGGATCTTGACCTCACCCTCTCTCACTTGACTTGAGTTCCTCATAACTTTCAAAAAATTGTCTCCAGGGGGGGAATGATGGGGGATAAAAGTGAAATTCAAAAAAGTCTTTTCAGGAATGGGGAAGTGATTTTCCACTTTTTTTTCTCAAAAATTGCTTTTATTGTTGTTGATTTTTCAGCTTTCAAGCTTCAAGGTTCTGAAAAAAAAAGAGTTTGGGGCCTTGGGTGCAGGTGCAAGTGATGTCATCTGGTGAATTCTCATCTGTTGGAAGTTTTTAGGGGTGTGGGATTGGAAAATATGGAAAATTAAAGTTTTTATTTGGAAATTCCTTTATAGGGTTTGTGAGTCATTTCCTGTATTTAATCAGTAATGTGTGCATTTCCTTTTTCCTATGATGTTTATAAAATGATTGAAAGGTGATGGAGATATAATTGTTTTGACAATATTTTAAGTACAGTCAATTCCAAAAATATTGAAATTTTTTATTTTACATTTTCATGGCACATTGACATTCAATTTAAACAAAAATAAATAAACTAAATAGAAATCTCTTTATATCACTTTAAAGTAGAGCTCTTTCTCTACAAAACAAGCCTAATAACGCGTGAAAATGTCCAGTAGAAAGAAAGTTATGAGCAAACGAAAAAAGTTATCGTTCCAAAAACATTGAAAATTTTAGATTCCAGAGCTTTTAACATTACCAAGAGCTTAGAAAACTGTCTGAATATGTTGTGGTATGGCATGAATCAACTTTTACAATGTTCTGGTGTTATATTTGCCCGCAATTCATGAAAACGTTTACACATTTCTGCTTCAACTTTACATTGACTTCAATGGCAATGGCAATTTTTCGACTCAAAA
>JAQFZO010000226.1:0-31047 GCA_034695885.1 Geophilus flavus
TTCATCTTAATAAAAAAAAAAAAACTCGTAAATATTATCAATAACATAAAAAAAATTATTATTATATACCATCATTTAAATTGACAAATTCCTCGTTTTCTTCTTCTTCGCCTTGTGCGTATTTTGTTTTTTCGACGATGTGTGCTTTCTCGCCCAAATGATGACCAATTGCCATTTTTCTTACGCCCGCTTCTGTATCGCATACAGCTCTACGAGTTTCTTTAACCTATTGAAAAATAATATAAATTTATTTTTAAAAAATAAATAAAAGTTTGTAGCTGTCAAAATACAAGTTGTGTAAACAACTGCGTTTGTCTACACACTCGATCATCGAATCTAATACTATCAACAAAAGTATCACCAAGGAGTTGATATCACGACAAAAAGATCGAAATACAAACTCACAAACAACCATTTTTTTTTTTTGTAAAAAAATGTCATTCTCCCACTGACACTTAAGAAAACATCTACTTACTCCTCCTGGTGCTCTTCGAGTGGACGCTGAAGCTTGATACACTTTCGGTTTTCCATCTTCCCCAGTCTGATAAGTTACATACGAAGATGAAGTATACGAGTGACAATTTGGATCGTTTGCCATATGCTCCTAAAATTTCAAATAAATTTTTTTTTAAATCATTCGTATTTTAAATTATTCCAATCACACATACGAAATTAGGCATAATATTTCCCACGGCTGGAAAACCGAATGGATTTCCAAAACCAAACGGAACCATTCCACGGTTTTGATAATGATCATCTCTTCGAGGATTCATGTGTCTGGACGCATTACCTGGTGGCATCAGTCTTGGTATTCCCATCATATTTCTCATATCGCCAAATATATTTTCAAAGGGATCCATGAAATTACCCATCATTTGTTCCATACGGCGCATGTGATCACGGTGGGAGCTATTTAAAAGGATTTTAAGAAAAAAGCAATAATAACTTTAGTTTAGAACAGTTAGTCAAGCCTTAAAATTAACTACAAATTATATAATTCGCTAAAATATTCGATTTTTCAAATATTCTTACGTTTCTTTATGGGATTGTGTATTCTTGTAGTTTCTGTGATTCATTTTAATACGGTCGTTCAAATTTTAATTGCTTATACGCAATATGACCTCAAGTTTATAATCAAATGTTCAGGTTCTTTTTATTGAAAATTTTGGCACGTTCGAGTTAAATGTCTCCCTAACGACTGTTGTGAATTGTTAAAAACACTTACCTAAAAAAGGGATCTTCGTCGAATTCTCGCATCGAGGAACCATACAGCGACATAGTGGAAAGGAAAATATAACAAGCAGCAATGAAAACACACTAAACTGGCTCGAAAAATTCCAGAATTCTCGAGTAACCCACACAAAACCCAAGCAAGGAAGGAGCAAGCAAAATTGTATCGGCATGTGACCACTCCACAGCCAATAAGAATGCGGAAAATGGCTGACGTAACTGACCTAATTTAACTGCGTAATGAAGAGGCGGGATTTCAACACATCTGTGATTCAGAAAAAAGAGCAAAATAGCCACTTTTCTCTATTTTTCTAGATATTCCCATATCGGAAAAAACCCAAAAAATAAAACATTCATTAAAATCAATATAATTATATTATAATCATAAACTTTATTATACCAATATTTTTTATTTTTTTGGATGAGCCAAAAAGCTTAAAAAATACAATGGTTAACAAATATTACATAGGTAGACATCAGAAAGCTCTGTATCAAAGGACTTAATCCATAAATTGATAAACAGTGAGCAAATTTAGTTACGGTAAATCAAGAATATTATTTGTTTCATACAATATTTGAACTTTATCGTAAATCTTTTTCGATTTAGTAACAACTTCTGACACTAGCGCAACTAATACATCGTCTTTCTGTTGACACGTCTGTTCCATCAGGTCTTTTTTATATGGCAACGTGTACATCGCAACATTGGCTGCTTTCTTGATCAACCACGGATGGAAATTGGCTAGTGTATTATTGTAAGCTTCTTGAGCATGTGGACACATCCGATCATCGTCTTTAGCCGAATTCGCTCTCAAGAGAAAATCAATTATGAATTCCAATGCTCTGTGCAAACGCAGTAACGTGCGGCTTCCGGACAGCGGTTCGGTTGTCTTTCGTAATAAATCGTGTTCTGTTTCGTACTGAATCATCGATTCGATAGTGACATAGTGCTTTGATTGATTCGATTTTTGATAGTCTTCCAAAATCGAGATTTTTGCAACGACATCTTTGGACACGAAATGAAATACTGCCCCCAACAGCTCGAAAAACCTGGAGATAAATTAAATAATAATGATTAATTATGGTTTTTATTATCGGAAAATTATCAGCGAACCTATTTATCTCTTTATACATCTTTATGTAATACTCCAAGTTTATGGTATCGTCGTTGTTGATACATGTTGACAATAAATTTACGAGTAATTGCATGTCAAGTTTTTTACTCGTACTTGTACTCATACTCGTACCCTTACTCGTACTTGTACTCATACTCGTACCCTTACTCGTACTTTTACTCATACTCGTACTCTTACTCGTACTGGTAGTCGTAGTCGTACTGGTACTCGTACTCCCACTTTCTTGTGGCTGTGAGTTGCGGCGGGAGCTGTGGTGGGAGCTGTGGTGGGAGCCGTGGCCAAGGTGAGAGCTATGGCTGTGACTGTGGTGGTGGCCATCACCACTTCCTCCTCCACTAGTGCCTCCACTATTTCCTTCGACTTGAGAACTTCTTTTCGTTTTCTCTTTCTGCGACATCTGTTCGAACGACGATTGAGCGTGCAAGGATTAATATGAAGTCAATAAGCACATTTAACGAATGACTCTTTTTATAATTACTGTACGTGTTAACTTATCGAGCGATCATAGTTTCTTCCTTTTGGGCAAAATGAGCTGAGCAATAAATCAGTGAAAACGAAAGGAATAGAAATAGAATAGAATAGATATAGAATAATCACAAACTTCCGGGAAGGAGGAACAGGAAGTAAAATATATTTTTTAATAAAAAAAAACAATCCACTCCACCTACTAACAAAAATTGGAAATAGATATTTAGATGATGGCGGCATGAACAGACAGATTTGAGTTGATGACATTTTTAATATTTCCCAGAAATAAGTGAAATCTAAGATGCGTCGTTTTTTGTTGTATTTCTCTTACATGGGATCTCGATTTGGGTATTGCAATTAAGGAAATTTTAATATTTATTTAGCAATCTAATAATTTTTTTCTTCCATAAGAGGCATGCAACGCCAGCCAGAATCAAGATTCAATGAAATATATCCGCCAATTCAAGGAGTTTTGGAAGTAAATACAGTGTATTAAAATTTTTGCAGTGAATAGCTGTAAAGTGTTAATGCATATATATATTTAAAATCGTTTAGAATGCTATACAGAAATTGTATCCTAAAAATGAAGCTCTGCTAGCTACGTCGAGTAGAACAGATAAAGGGGTACATGCTTTCATGAATACCTCACATGTGGATTTGGAGCATCCGAAGGATGGTTGTGAATATAACTGCGAATGGATAAAAGAGCAGCTGAATCGAAATTTACATAAATCCAATCACGACATAATGTATTTTGCTGTATTCATTTATTCGCCTACAACTGTTTCTGTACCCTATTCTTTTATTTGTTTCAGTATACACAACGTACGTCACGTCAACTCTAAATTTCACTGTCGTCATCATGCAGTTTCACGCTCTTATGTTTATCGTTTAGCGCTCACCGATTTAACCGTTGGTGATTTAAGAGCCAGAGTGCCAATTTCTGAAATAAATCGATGTTTATTTCTGAGGTATGGTAAACAACAAAATCATTTAAAATTTATTTAAAACTTATTCTCATTTTACAATATTTAAGGCCACCTCTGAGTGAAACATATTTACTGGAATCTGCTCGTTTGTTGTCTGGATTACATGACTTCAAAACGTTTTCATCCTCGACGTCCGATTTTAAATTGTCGACACTTCGCGAAGTTGAAGCTACGGTAGAACGGAATACGGGTTTCATGTCCTCAGTGGATCCATCGTACGATGGAATAATATTCTATGATTTACATTTTAAATCGATCTCGTTTTTGTATAATCAGGTTATATTTGATTTGATGTTAAATTTTTAGTTTATTTATTAATTTACACTTTTCAGATACGGAGAATGGTAGCTGTCATGATGGCAACCGCTCAGGGTCGAATGGGTTTAGATGACATCAACTACCTTCTAGACTCAGCGTCACTTAGGCATTGGCCTTCAAAAATTGATCTGGCGCCAGCACATGGTTTATATTTGCGTCACGTAGAATACAATGAATCGGGTATAACTTTATAAACTATTGAGTATTTTTTTTTATGAATAATATTTTTTCATATTTAGATTTAGTTCCTTCATGACGATGACATAAATTAGATTTGGTGTTACTCATTTAAATCAGAAAAATAAATAATTTGAAAGTGAAAAGCGAGTTGTTAGTTAAAACGGCATCAGTTACGAAAGATGACATACGATATTTATTAAGCAAATTGTATAAAACAATTGTCTGAATAATATTAAAAAGTTAAAAAACAGCTTCTTTTATAAACGTTAACTGTTGGGTTAGTTTTATTAATTTCTAAATTCCAGCTGCTATTGTAAATATATTTCTTGATAATTTTACTAGAAATATTTATTACAAAGATATTTTTAACCCAATTACACTGATTTTAACATAAATTTAATTTTTTTGCATCAAAATAAATTATTTCGATAATGAAATATAAATGAAATTAATCATTTGCAAAGCGTAGCATCGATTTGTTGAACTTGAGGCAATAATGTCATCAACTTTCGTCGATACATGGGGTCTTTTTGGATTGGATTACCTTCAAAGTATACAGTAGTCAGAGTTTTAATGTCAACTAATAGATTTAAATCACTCCAGTCATCGATCTGATTATGATTAATCTGAAAAATAAAAAAGTAACAAAATTAACGTCATGCTTTTAAAATAATTTCATTAAATTAATCTCACCCATAGTTCTTCCAATTCTGTTAAATGTTTGACGTTTTCTAGTTTTTTAATCCGATTTGTAGCCAAGTCTACGGTGTGCAGTTTAAGCTACAAAATGCATAAAAATATTAGTTCAGTACAGTACAACTTCCTAGTTTCCGTTTTTTGGGTCAAAAACTCAAAATCTTACATTATCATTTAAATTTTCTACTTTTTCAATCCCATTTTGACTAATATAAAGTTGATCCAAATTTACCAATTTGTCCAAACCAGTCAATTTAACGATTCTGTTACTCTGAAAAATTAAATGTTTACAATAAGCAATGATTCAAACACAACACATTTTATTTTTTTTTTCTAACTTGAATACTGAGAACTTCCAAATTAACCAAATAATCCAAGTTTTCCAATTTGCTGATTTTATTCTTTCCAAGAAAAAGAGACTTCAGTTTGATCAAACCGTCTAAGTTTTCTATCACCTAGATATCGGAAATAATAATAAAACATTAAAATATATTTGATATTCACATTTCCTAACTTACTCTGATTTTGTTCGATCCTAACTCCAGCATTTCCAAATTGGGCAAATGCCCGACATTCTCAATTTTGGAAATTTTATTATTAACGAGGTAAAGCTTTTTTAACTTCGTCAACCGATCGAGTCCTTTGATCTGTTTGATTCGATTAAATGATAAATCCAGTATCCTGTACAAAGAAATTTTAACAAATTATAAGTGTTAAATAATCGAGGAAAAAAAATTTTTTATACGAAACTTACTCCAAATTAACGAGTGGTTCAAGATTTTCGATTTCTAATATTTGGTTATCATAAAAATCCAACTCTTTTATCGTAGTTGCATAATCAAAATTTTCGAGTTTCTTTATTAAGTTCTGTCGTAAGCATAGCGTCTAAATATACGAATAAAAATGACCAATGGATTAACCGATTGTTTTCATTCGACTTTGAACTCAAGGTAAAATTATAAATAAATTAATTTAAATAAATTTAAATAAATAAAAATAATAAAGATGACTCTTGTTAATACCTCAAGTTTCCTTAACCGATCTAGAAACTCGATTCTTTCGATTCGACAATGGTTTAAATCAACATCCTGTAATTTAAAAAAAATAAAACAAGAAATGTTGTGATGGACTTCAGGTTTCAACCCCGCTTTTCTTACCACAGCTTCGGCATCTACGAGTGACAGTTCCTTGTGATCTTCTGCAGGTACTATAAAAATAATTTTTATAAACATTTCTTTTAATTCATACTTAAGATAAAACAGTTCACCTGTATCAGTTTCGTCCAAAGGAGAGAGTTGTTCTACTGCTTCTCCTCCTCCAGCGACAGAATCGTGGTCAGCCATAACTTTTATCAGACAAACATTCAAGTTTCTGAAAGTCACCACCACGCTGCGCTGTTTTGCAAAAGGGAGGACTGTACCATTAAATAAAATTTAAAAAACAAGAAAAAATATGTATAAAATAAATAAAAGTTATTATTTAATATATAAATTCAGATTTATTTTCACAAAACTACTTTTAATTACTATTTACACCTAGAAAACAAAATAAAAGAGTAAAAGTCTTTCGTTAGTCGTGCATACAGAATCTGAATCTGTTATCGGGTCATCGGAAAAGAGAGATGTAAATAAACGAGAAGAAAGAATATCCCACTTCCGCATATCTGTTTACTTGTAATGTACGCATGAACAAAGTTGTTTATGGCAGGATGGTGAGGCTCTGAATAAATCCAATCGACGGAATAATTTTGAATTGTATAATGGCTCCATCGTCTGGAGAACTCTGGGGTTACCATTTGATGCCACAGACGTTACTCGTCGACTGTCTGCTGCCAAATGGAGTGATCGTCCAGCTGAGTTGTATTCGTGAATCAACACTCGAAGATATTAAAGGTGAGTATCTTCCTTCCCCGTCCCCCTCCCCGCCAAAAAAAATATAACAACTTAAGAAATTTAACTAAACTAATTTTACTTTTTTTTTTCTCTTTTTTATTTAGATGCTTTATGGACAGAAGCCAAAAAATATCCACTGTTTCACTTGTTGGGAGAAGAGTCATCTTACGTGTTTGTCAGCATAACTCAAGATGCAGAACAAGAAGAATTTTATGATGAAACCAGACGATTGTGTGATTTACGCCTTTTTCAACCCATTCTTAAGGTCATCGAACCGATCGGCAATAAAGAAGAGAAAATGCTCAATTATGAAATTGGTATTAATATCATTTAAAGCTGCTTTTGTGTTTTCCGTATAATAAAACGATTATTTGTAGGTTTGGCCGTTGGAACACCAGTTCACGAATTCGAAGAGATGAAAGATCCCGAGGTTCAAGACTTTCGGCGCAACATTTTGAACGTTTGTCGCGATGCTTTAGAGAAAAGAGACAGTCGAGGCCCGTTGTCGCAATTACTGCATGTTTATCCACCGCAAATAGAAAGTACCGACATATTATCACCGACATTGGAAAATAAATTAGAAAAAGGTACGGTTTCAAACGTCTTATTTTAAAATTTTATGAAATTATTAAATTTATTTTTAGGGTTACTCATCGTCTGCATATGGGTTTTATCACCAATCGGAGAAAAGCAAAAATATACGATTAAAATCGCTCAACAAGTGACCCCAGAAGAAGTCATAGGCGAAACCATTCTTAAGAAAATTAAAGGGATGCAATTATCTGCAGAAGATCAACAAAAATGTATCGATGAATATCAAGACAGTTATCTACTTAAAGTGTGTGGGTGTGATGAATATTTATTAGAGCAATATCCGATATGTCAATATAAAGTAAATATATACGTGAAGTTTTTTTCTACGAAATATTCATTCTACATCGTTCTATTTAATTTCAGTACATTCGTAATTGTATTGCTAAAGGTGTCATTCCTCAATTAATGCTCATTTCAAAAGAGGCCGTCCTTCGATCAATTCCTCGAGTGAGTTTGCAAATGCCTTCCTTTATGCGCCGCCCGTCTTCCGTAATACCAAATCAACAATGTACTTCATTATGGCGCATCGATGCTCCTTTGAGGATTCGAATTCTGTGGGCTACGTACGTTAACGTGGCAACTATAAGTGATGCCGTAGATCAACAAGTAAAAAAAAAAACAAATTTTTTGTTTTTTAAATTTCGAAATAACTAATCATCTTCTCACAGATTTACGTCAAAACTGGCATTTATCATGGAACGGATCCTCTTTGCCCAATCCGAGACACACAACGTGTGGTTATTGCTAATCCTAAATGGGATGAGTGGCTCGATTACGATTTGTACATATCAGATATTCCACGAAGTGCGCGACTGTGCTTATCTATTTGTTCTGTTTCCCGGAGAAAACGGAGAGAAGTATTTATGACATAATTAAAAATTCTGAATCACAAGTTACTAATTATTTTTTTTATTCGTAAGGAACACTGTTCACTGGCATGGGGCAATATTAATTTACTCGACTACAACGGGACACTATTATCCGATAAAATAAGCCTTCATTTATGGCCTTTACCTAGAGGAATGAATGAACTGCTCAATCCTTTAGGCACCGTTGGCTCAAACCCTAATAAGGATTCGCCTTGTCTCGAAATAAAATTCGACCGTTTTGCGCATCCCGTCGTTTTTCCTACTTACGAAGAAATAAGAGAATTCGACCGGTTTGTGTCTAACCTAGAAGAAGGCGGTAATTACGACAAAGGTTGTCCAACTAACGTAAGCAATTTTATTTTTATTTGTTGCTTTTTGTGATATAATTTAATTACGACAGTTACCATGTTCTTTTACAGGCTGATTTAACTTTGCTTCAAGATATAAGTCAGCGTGATCCTCTGTCAGAAGTATCCGAACAGGAGAAGGAATTACTGTGGAAATTACGACATCATTGCAAATGGATTCCTGATACGTTGCCTAAATTACTCGATTCTGTTAAATGGAACAGTCGAGATGAAGTCGCTCAGGTTTGAACTTCATGTTTTTATATAAAATGTTTTTTTTTTTGCTAATTTATTTCTTTTCTATTTTTATGAAGCTGTACATGTTGCTTACCGAGTGGAAACAAGTGTCGCCTGAAACTGCCCTTGAATTACTCGACTGTAAATATCCGGATGCTACCGTTCGTAAATTGGCTGTTTACTGGTTGGATAAGTCGTTGTCCGATGCCAAACTGTCTCAGTATTTACTGCAGCTTGTCCAAGTATATTTCGATTCATCTTATAATTGATTTTATTAATAAAATCAAACGTTTTAACATTTCAGGTCATGAAATTTGAGCCACATCTTGACAATGATCTCGCTCGCTTTCTGCTCAAAAGAGCTTTATTAAATAAAAGAATTGGTCATTTCTTCTTTTGGCATTTGAAGTAAATGTTTTTTAAATTTACATTTTAAGCAAAGATAAATTTTATTTTAATTTGTTTTTCATTTAAGAGCCGAGATGCACGATTCATCGACGAGTGTGCGCTTTGGTCTCTTGTTGGAAGCCTTTTGTCGAGGAATTGGGTTGCAACTCAAGGAACTCAATCGTCAAGTCGAAGCTTTAGAAAAATTAACTAAATTGACCGATTCCCTTAAAGAGCGTAAAGATGACACACAAAAGGACCGGCTCAAATTCTTGTACGAGCAAGTGCAACAACCTGACTTTCTAGAAGCTTTACAAAACTTTCCATCGCCTTTGAACAACAGTTGTATATTTGGGAAACTTTTGTAAGATATTTTATTTATTTTTGCTTGACAAGATCCTGAATAAAGATAATTTTGTTATTTAATATTCAGAGTCAAAGAATGCAAGATTTTGGACTCGGCAAAACGACCTCTGTGGTTGGTCTTTCAAAATCCTGATCCAATGGCAGAGATGTTGCTCCAAGCGAATGCAGTCATTTTCAAAAATGGAGATGGTGCGGTGTTGAAAATCGAATTGAAAACGAAATTTGATGTCTTATCACTTAATTTCAGACCTACGTCAGGATATGTTGACCCTACAAGTTATTCGAATTATGGATCACATCTGGCAGAACGAGGGGTTGGATTTGAGGTGATAATTTTTGTTCACAACTTTACAAGCACGATAAAATATTAAAATAAATAAATAATTATTATTATTCAGGATGATGCCATATGCGTGTTTAGCAACGGGAAAACAAGTAGGAATGATCGAAGTTGTACATAATGCCAAAACCGTAATGGGAATTCAAAGAAAAGGTGGAAAGATGGCAGCATTTCAAGTCGACAGCACCCAACTTCACAAGTGGATACGGGAGAAGAACAAAGGACATAAGTAATAATATCTTCGAATAAACGATTTTTTGTGGTTTACTTTATGGAAATCACGTGATTTTCAGATACGACCAAGCAGTTAAGACGTTTACGTATTCCTGCGCTGGTTATTGTATTGCAACCTACATTTTAGGTATTGGTGATCGCAATCCCGACAACATAATGGTCAATGAAGAAGGCCAGGCAAGGACAGATTTCAATGTACAGCTGGAATTATTAAACTTAAAATTGTGAAATTTTTACAGATATTTCACATAGATTTTGGCCATTTTCTTGGTCACTTTAAAAAGAAATTTGGTATTAACCGAGAACGAGTTCCTTTTGTCCTAACTGAAGATTTCCTTTGCGTAATTGCGAAGGGAGCTGAATATCCAAAGAAAAGCAAAGAATTTCAAGAGTAAGTTTGAATTATTCAAAACTCACATGTGACTTCTTTTAACAGTTGATCATCGTATTTCAGATTTCAAGAATTGTGTGGCAAAGCTTACATAACTCTTCGACGTCACGCTAATTTACTGATCACACTGTTTACAATGATGTTAATGACTGGAATCCCAGAGTTACAAACGATAGACGATATTGGTTACTTGCGTAAAACGCTGGCTGTTGATAAAATGGAGGAAGAAGCCTTGCAGTGCTTCCAAAACCGGTTTTTCGAAGCGTACGGAGGTGCGTGGACCACAAAAGTAGACTGGTTTTTTCATAGCGTGAAACACATGTAGAGAGAATTGCATTTTTGACTCCACTTAATTATGCACTCAAACGTTCATTTCCAGTTTGCCTTAATTTTAAACTTGAATTTTTACAGTAAACAAATTTTATTGCCTTCAATATTTGCCTTACAGTTACGTAAGATTTCTCGCAATCCGTCGTTTGTTCATTTTGTCTGTCCAGTTTTTTGCTGCAAACGGAACAAATATCAAGTTGTAATTCAATTTTGCCTGTTTTTTCTTTTTTTAGAATTTTATTTGATTTTATTTAATAAATTTTTTTTTCACCTGGTTCTCTTTGTATTCTGCTTCCTAATAGCATTTTCCGCTTAAAGTCAATGGCTTTTTTGGCAATTCCTTGACTTTTTGTTAAATTGTCATCTATGGTCTCGATTTGAAATACCGTGTTCCTAGAAAATAAATTGTAATTTACAATTTAAAACTTTCAAGTGAATGAAGAAATTTAAAAAAAAAAAACGACTGTTTTTATACCCTGCTTTTACTACACGAGACACTGGTTTTTTCTTACGCGGTTCACTTACAACAGATTCGGATTCTGGCTTTTGTGGTAGATCCTGAAACAATTATTACTGTAAATTTCATGACACTAAACAAGAGACATGTATTGCAATTTAGTACCTTTTTATTGGAAATTTGCTTCTCTTCATTTCGTTTCTTACCGCCTCGCTTTTTTTTAATCACATGTTTAATAGTCGTTTGAAAGTCCCTTATAGCCTGACTTTTAGAGGCAGTAAAGCTAATACTTTCTGGTAAATCGTCGTCGCTGTCTGCCATGCTGTTTTTTATTTTCTCGTATTTTCTTCGATCATTCACCAGTCACCACCGGAAGTAACAAAACAAACACGATTTTTCGTTATTCCTCGACAGATGTCGCTACGGCTATCGTAAAAAATCGAAAATTCGATAAATTTTATTTTTACAAATAGGAAAAAAAATAATTTAAAAAATAATAAGGAAAAGCCTCAAAAGGAAAGTCAAATTTTTCGACACGATCTATATTTGATCAATGAATCGTGCCTCTGACTTGTAACTCGAAATCGAGGCTGGCAACGTGGCGTCCATCAGAAGAGCCGAAGAATTGTAAAGTCATATTCCGATTACTTGTGTATTTCACGAAATAACAAGTCAAAAACGCAAAGGCCGGCCGGGATCTACATAATTCAGATGAATGAGCTTTCTTTAGAATTCGTAAATATTAGAAAACTCATATTAAGAGCATATAAAAGACGTTTCTAGGCCTAAAATTGTTATGGAGGGAGACTCGAGTACGTTGAGATCGCAACCGGGTGTCGTAACGCGTGCTTGGAGGAGAGTGTGTCAGGTGAAGGCAACTAAAATATTTTATTCGCATGTAAAGAAACAATAAAGTGTGACTTGTAGTGTTATCCACTTCAGTTATATCAGAAGTTATTGGATTCTTGGACACCATACACAATCGGCCGGTGGGCAGCGTCGTTGATACTAGGAATTCTATATTTGGCGCGTGTGTTTTATTTACAAGTAAGTATCATAAAATAAAACTAGACGTCCAGACTTGCTTTAAGTCGGTATTGATATCTCTTTGCTTTTTTTCTAGGGATGGTACATTATAACGTATGCGTTAGGCATTTATCACCTCAATTTGTTTATCGCATTTCTCTCCCCAAAAATTGATCCGGCCATGAATGATGAAATAGGTAATAAAATACACAAATAAATCAATTGATAAGCAATTTTTTTGTTATCAATAAATACGGACATATTGACCGTATGAAATTGTTAGCAATGATGAACAAGCGTGAGATTGCTTTCTCTTTTTATCGTGTGTTTAATGACACATCATTATTACATTTTATGCTTGTAATTTAAGATATATTCGTTTCAAATTTATGTTAAAATATTTCTGTAAGCAGAAAAGTTGTTTATAATTCCTATTTTTTAAAATTTATTTCAGAAGATGGGCCGGAATTACCAACACAAATTAACGAAGAATTTCGACCGTTTATTCGTCGTTTACCAGAATTTAAATTTTGGTATTCAGCCACAAAAGCGATATTAATCGCGATGACGTGCACGTTTTTTGATGCGTTCAACATCCCCGTATTTTGGCCTATTCTGGTCATGTATTTTATCACGTTATTTTGTATAACGATGAAAAGGCAAATTAAGGTAATCATTCGCGATTTCTTACTATTTCTTTTTATAAATTCTCAAACTTTAGGCAATTAGTTCCTAAAAAATAAACATCTCCTATTACAGCATATGATCAAATATCGCTATATACCGTTCACTCACGGGAAACCGCGATATCACAGCACTCAAGAAGATACAGGAAGGGCTGGCTAGACATCGCTGAACGTTGTTAGTTTTTGAATTAATTTTTATTCGAGTCATTCTTGATGGCACAACAGAAAACAAATTGACCACGACACAACATCTACGTGTAGTGATCAATTTCATTTCTTTGGGTTCAACAGATTTATTAAAACAGAAAAAAAATATATACCGTACATAAGTTTTGGCAGCGCCAAATTTCATGGACGCTAGTTTTGTGCAACGACTCTCGTTACGGCCAATATATAATAAAAACAAATAAATTTCTAATGACTTGTATTGAGAAAAATAAATCATTTAATTTGAATAATTTATACAGAAAAAAATATATCTTGTAATAAGAGAATCGAATGAGTGATTGATTGATTTTCTACGTGATTACCATAATATTTAGCAATTTTTTTTTCTGCCCATTTTTTTTTCTTTGGCGATTATTCTTTTGTATGATAAAATAATTGGTTGAGAATTTAAATAAAAATTGAATGGTATTTAGACGGGTGTGTATTAGGCGCGTGGCGATCCCGATGTTGAATGTTGCGAGTCAATTATGAGAGACCCCACCTCTTTAATATGAGCGAGGCCAGTATGTCGTGGGATTATTTTCACATTTTGCTCCATACTGTATCCCTCGGTTCATTCTTCTCGCCCGAAAGCACAAGTGGAGTTCCGGGTCGAACTCGATTTCGCTCGACACATGCCGCATTACCATTTGCGGCAACTGCCAATCACCTGCTCGCTTCTGCGCGCAACATATAATTAACTAACAAGCTGAATCTTTAAGTTTATTCGCCTTAAAATTCCCTCCGATTAGACACGAACAAATTGCAAGAGCGCAACGGATTGAGCTCGATGTGTGCCGTCATGCAAGACCAAATGCAGTGCCACGTAGAATGAATGTGCACATGCAACACACAAGCGAGTGAATGAAGTTGACCACGCGAACGTGAATGTTTTACGTCGTTGCAGAGTGCGGCCCTAAAAGTGGGTAACAACGCGGAAGGAAGTCGATCCTCGGTGGGCCTGAGGGTGGTTTGCTCTCGCGTCGACCTCGCGCCCTTTTCTCCTCGGTCAAAAATCCTCAAGGACGATAGAAGAGCGTCATGTGGGCCATTGGCTTAACTCTATCCAGCTAGATCTAAACGATGTAATTAATGGAGCCGATCGTACTCAGTTGGTTGTTTCTAACATGTTCGTGTCCTTTACCGATTCTCCTCTCCATTTCTTCCCTGTTCGTGTACCATTCGTACCGTAAGCACTTGACCACCGTGCATTTATTTATTGTTTGTTTAACATCGGTAGAGCTCGTTTCTTGTTTTCTACTTTTTTCCTATTCTCTGGTGTTTCTTTTATTTCGTTCTTCGTTTCCTTCGTCCGTTTGCTTGTTTTTTATATGGTCGTTTGTGTCGATGCGTTTGCTGCAAGTTTTAATACTGGCCTCTATGTGTGTGGATCGTGTGCTGTATTCGCAGGCAGGTCATCGTTATCGTGTAAGTGCTAACCAAGTTCGTTATCATGTCGTGTTTTTATCTTTATTATGTGCGTGTGTGGGGCTAGCGGGAATTTTCTCACGGTTCGCAGAACCATTTTCCTCTTCCGCGTCGGAATCTTCTTGTATTGTGTTATCTATTCAATGGCCTTTCCCGTTCGCAGTTCTGTTTGTACTCATTTTAACACTCTCCTTTTCATCGCATTTGGTATGTGCACTCTTTCTATGCTTCTATAAATTGAGTTCTCGATACGCCTCCATTGCTCGACCCCTTAATCAGTGCTCGGTCGTCTTCGCCACATCCCTTTCGTGCTACGCCGTCCATCATTTGCCTTATTTGGTAAGTTGATCTGGTTCACCTCATCCCTTGTATTCGCCACTGGTTTTAAGCTGTTAATTATTTTTTTTTACTATTTATTATTTTTTTTGTTTGTTTCAGATTATAACTATATTTATTTTATTCGTTTTACCAATTTCGTCTCCTTGGGTTGAAAATGGATTTGCATGGCTTTCCTTTGCAGATGCACTATTTTTGCCTTTTGTTTTGGTATTAGCTGATAAAACTCATTGGGCAGCACTCAAAAACACCTTTCGGCATCCGACTTTAATTCGTCATTCGTTTGGTATATCTTTATTTCTTCGATTTTAATTTTTATTAATTTTTATTATTTTTTTTTTAAATTTTAGCTGAATCTTGCGATACTTTTCAATACATAAACGAGTTATCAGAAGCCAAGGTTATTCCTCGTCGATTGTTTGATTCTAATTTCCCGGCAAAGTCCACTTTTAAGGTTTGCAGTGGAGTTAAGGAAGATTTCATGTGGCCAGACATGTTTCGTGGGAATAGTGTCAATGGATTAGCATTAAGCCGTGCACGGGATAATATTATTATGCAACCGGTCTTTACCATAAGCACACTTAAGGATCAAAGTTACTTGGATACGAATTTTCGAATGGAAAATGGAACAAATTCGGTGGGAGATTATTCTGACGACGACTCGAGTTCGGTTTGTGGTTCCGTGGCTGCAAACGAAGACTTTGAATTTCATAATATACGGAAAAGTCCATTGCCAATGATGACGATGTGTGTTAATTCGGACACTTGGACAAAAAGTCGACGCTTGTCTTTGTCTTTGAACGACTTAGACCAAATCGATTCGGACACAAAAACTGTTAATCCCCAAAATGATTTTAAAAGAAATTTATACGTGCAATTGTCAGAGATTGCGAGCGACAGTAAGTTAAATGAAAATGAAAAGACTTTGTCGTTATCTTCTCGAAGAAATGTTTGCAGTAAAAATAATATTTCAAAAAGTGGCGAAAATTTTACCATTGCACCATTTGGTACAGATGTTGACCAGCTGAACACCAACCAATTGGATTATAAAAAAATCTTTATTACTAAATATTTGTAAAGAGAAAATAAAAAAATAATATAATATATAAAAATTATTTAAAAAGTTTGTTGTATTGTCTTTTATTAAAGAGAAAAAATATTCTTTTAACTTAATCTCTGTGTGAATTTTTCTGGAAGAAAAAAAAATCCTTGGAGGAAATCTCACAGTAACAGTAGTTTTTATTTTTGTCGAAAGATGTCGCTTCTATCTCCGGATGTTGCCTTGACACTCGCATGTAGCCATTAACACCGCCGACCAGAAGCATGTATTTTCTAAAGAAACATTTGAATAATTTTATACTTTGGTCATTATTAGTTTGCAATATTTTGCCATATTCACATGGCTTATTTGAGGATCAAATTGGGAAATTTGATTGGTACGTAACTTATTTTATTCCAATTTTATTTTAAATTTTTTTATTTCCTGTTGATGAACAGTTCTGATTCAAAATATAAAAATTATGTATTTTTAGGAGACAACAATATATAGGGAGAGTAGAACACGTTTATTTTAATCCTACAACACGGAAACTATGTGTGGGTACCAATCAAAACGTTATTGCAGGACTTAATATTCGATCCGGAGGAACAAGTACATAAATCTGTTAACTTTAATTCTTCTATGAGCAAGCTAATTTATTTTATTTTATTTTATTATTTCTAGTTTGGAGACAAATTTACGAATCAAGTCCAACTGGTGATATTGAATTTTTTCAAGGATGGAAAGGTATTAACTCCATAACACATTCGGTGTACAAGAGTTTATTAATCTCATTAATTTCAGACGAATTATTTGTAATTTCTGGCGATGGAAAACTTTTACGAAATTGGGATGTGACTACGGGATATATAAATTGGGAATTTCCAGTGGCAATTCCAGCTAATGAAAAGTAAAAAAGAAAAATTGATTAATTTACAAAAATTATATTTTTAATTTTTTAAATATTACATCAAATAGCATAGTGAAGACCTTATATTATCTGAAACCCGCGGAAGAACTGTTGATAGCAGTCAGTCTTACCACGGATACACAATTGCACGTATCGGTTTTAAATTACACAACAAATACAGTTGTCTGGACTCAGAGTTACCTAGTACCTTGGAGCGCAGACTCGACCACTTGTCAATTTTTAAACGATAATTACTTCGGTTGTGTAGATGATGACTCGTCACTTATATACACCATGAAAATGGTTCAAAATTCAAAATTTATCGCTGCTGCGTTGCCGGTAAAGTTATGTCACACTGTGTAACAACTCAAAATTAAATTGAGCCAAATTTTAGAATTTTCAGAAAAGAAATGCAAATTTCAAGCCAAGATTTATTGATTCGGCGAGTTTTGGTGGCGAAAACAATCTCTTTTTCGGTTTAACTGTTGACGAAGATCACAAACTTTTGGGTCGAATTGAAAATGACTCGGTTACTTTCATCCGTGATTTACCACAGGTACTGAACTGAACCATAGCGTGTAGATACAAGTTATGACTGAACTAATGATAATGATGAAATTTATCGAGCATGAAAAATAATAATTTATTCTATTCATTCTTGTACTTGTAGGTGCTTGATATTCATGTTTTGGAAAATAATGGCGAACAATTATTGTTTGCACTACATAAACAAATTGTAAGAAAGATTTTATTAAACGAATTGGGTTATTTATTTTTAAAACTAATTTTATTTTTGTTAATAGGAGAAAGTCATATTAGAGGTGAACAATTTGGCAGATCCAAACTCTTCTCGAACTGCTGTTAAAATCGACATTTCTGCTCAGTATTACGGATTACCGTCGAAAGTATAAATTGATTTTTATTCATTTACAATTTTTAAGTGCTAATCGGATTTTTTTGTTCGTCATTTCTCTTAGATGTGGATTTCTTCTTTCTCTCGAAAGGAAGGCGACACGTCGCACAGAATTTTATTCACGACTCAAGACGATGCCTTCATTTTATATCAAATGAATGGTAAAGTGTTGTGGACGCGAGAAGAAGCTTTGGCATCTGTTGTTAACGTTGAAATGATCGATTTGCCAATGTCCGAAAGCGACATTCAGTTTGAACAAGAATTTCGTCTCGACGATAGTAAATATTAAATTAAAATTCATATTTATTTGAATATTAATATCACATCATCTCTTCTCTCCAGCAAATTTATTTACAATGTTACTTAAAAGATTAACTAGTCAAGTATTCCAATTGGAAAACTCAGTTTTATCCATCATAAGCGGCATATATCCTAGAAGAAACCTAATGACAACAGAGACAACTTCAATACTAACTAGAGATGTTTTTAGCATAAATAAAATAATTGTTGTTGCCACACTTTCTGGAAAGGTAATAACTGTTTTTTACACTTAATCAAATGTTAATAAACTTATTTTTAAATTTATTTCAGCTATTTGGAGTCGATAGTACAAATGGTAAAATCATTTGGCAACAATATCTGCAAAATTTAGAACCTTTTGATGCCAGTGCTCATCAACCTTACGCTTTATTCTCACAAACAAAAACAACACATTTTTCACAATCGCCGCAGTGTGCTCTCGTCGGGATCAATAAACACACCAAGAATGGGTTGTTGTATCAATTTCATTCCTTAACTGGCGAACCGATTGGTGTTGGGATTATAGATTTAGATTTTAAAATCGCTCAAGTCATGCTACTGCCTCCTCCAGAAGACGAGTATTTACGGGGAATTTTGTTGCTCGATACAACCGGTCGAGTACGCAACATTTATTTAACAATTTTTATATTTTTTTGAAAAAAAAATTAATATTTAAATGTGGTTGTGTTTAGGTACACGTTTATCCCGATTCTGCTTTGCCAGGGGTACGTGAATCGATGTCTTCATTCTTCTTATACACTGCTAATTATAAAGAGGGAACCGTGATGGGATACAGTCTCGGTTTGAAAAATGATGTAATGATTCAAGTATTTTAATGGCTACGAAACAATAGTACTGGTATATTAATAAAAATTCTATTTTTTTTTTGAAGGAAATTGTAGCCATGCCGATTTGGAACATAAAGTTACCACAATTACACGAAATCACTCAAGTTGTAATGAAACCACTGAATGGTATACTTAAAAACTTCAAACTTCTATAAGATTGAAAGACGTTATCAATGTATTATTTGTTTTTATTGCTGCAGAACACGTTCATTCTCAAGGACGAGTGATGGGAGATAGAAGCGTTACATATAAATATCTCAATCCAAATTTAGTTGGTGTGATTGCTAAAGGCACCGATTCGCAATTGAAACGTGAGGGCATTTCGTCGTATAAATATACTCGGAAAATTAATAAATTATTTTCCTCTTTAGCATTTTTTAAAATCATCCTCGTGGACGTCATTACGGGTAACATCGTATTTAGTGCCGTGCACAAGCGTTGTCGTGGTCCAATTCACGCCGTCTTGTCTGAAAACTGGGCTGTGGTATAATCTTTAAAACTACATACAGTACATCTTAAGCAAATTAACTACATAAATTGCATTTCCAGTATGCATATTACAACGAGAAGTCGCGACGCACGGAAATGACAGTCCTGGAATTATACGAAGGCAAAATCCAGAGCAACTCTACCGCATTTTCCTCCTTGGATCCACCTCAGCTTCCAATGGTGGAAAGGCAGGCATATTTATTTCCTCCAGGTTTAAATGCAATGGCTGTGACTATTACGGAAAAAGGAATCACCAGCAAACATCTTTTATGTTCGTATTTCGATTGCGTTTTATGATATTGTAGTTATACGTTCTCACCATCACACATTGCAGTTGCACTTCCCAACGGTGGAATAGTGGAATTACCGAAATCTGTTCTCGATCCTCGAAGAAGCGTTTTTCCTAGTTCCGAACACAGGGAAGAAAGTATTTATCCGTACGTACCCGAATTGCCCGTACCGTCGGAAAGCATTATCAATTACAATCAAAGTTCTTATAACGTTCGTGGAATCAGCACTGCTGCAGCGGGACTCGAGTCTACTTGTTTAGTTTTTGCTTATGGCTTGGGTGAGTAGTAATAATTTTAATAATTATTTATCGTTGATATAAAAATAAATATTTGTTTTATTAGATTTATATTTTGCTCGTGTTACACCATCCCGTACATTCGATGTACTGAAAGACGATTTTGATCATTTTCTTATATCGGTTGTGTTAATTTCACTCATATTGGGCGCATACCTCATCAGACAATTGGCAGCTAGAAAAGCATTACACCTGGCGTGGAAGTAATTTTAGTAATTAGTATAGGTTTAAAAAGGAAATTAATTTTTTCTTTTGTTTTGTAATTTATTTGAATAAATTTCTACGCACCAAATTAATCAATTTCTTGATTTTATTATGGCAGCTGTTAAAATTACCCATAAAACATTGCCTTTACTCCGCCCCCGCATTTAACCCCGACCAAATATGGCAAAAGACACAAATAGGATAATTTGTTTTCTCCTCTTCTTTATTTTAGGTTCTTTTGGGGAAGACAATAAGACAATTATGGCGGGAGAGAGGAGGGTTGGATAACAGTTGCGCTTATAAATCAAATTTTTTAATTTTTTTTTTTTTTTTTTAATTTATATTTCCAACATTTTTGAGATTTTTTGAATGTTTGACACATTAGAGGGAAAATGTTGTGCAGAGAAGGTGAAACACCCAGTAGTCTCATTTGAGGTTTACATGTTTTAATTGCTTTAGTAATAATCTCTAAACTTTCATTTTATTTGAAATTTTCCGAATAATCTAATCCTCAGTCAAGTCATCATTATAGTAAACCAATAAAGATGATAAATATATATCTTCTGGTAAATTGACTCTGTAAAATCTCGCTTGATCATCAGCAACTCCGTTCTCAGCCATAGTTTTATTCATATTGAGACAACGACCTTCGCATTTCCAGGTATAACTTCGAGCGTGGGAATTAAAATTGGCTCTGTATCGTTCGCTTATATCATTTATGGTTTCTTCAGCACAAACCTTTAGAAAATAAATCTCATTAAGTAAATTAAACTTAAAAATAGCTCATTCTTTAACAGACTTCTAACGTATCTTCAACAGAAGCAAGTACATTTACAATTCTGATTCTTTTCACATTTTTTGATAAATTTCCCAATATGAGATGTTTATTTTTCCACCAAGGAACTCCAAAATCAGTTGACCAGTCGGAAGAAGGAAAGGGAGGAGGTCCGTGGACGAAACGTCCATGTGGAAAAAAAGGTTGGCGAAGTCCAGTCTCAGGGTCAATGTATGTTTTCAGCTGTCCATTCAAAATTTATAATTTTATTCAATTTAAAAAATATATATATATTTAATAAAATTTGCATTTTATACTGACATCACCAGTTATTGGGTTAAACCAAAGCGAGACATCTTTTCCGGCGAATGCCATGATCGGCTTAAGAAGATCACTGCCTTAGGGAATAATTTTAATTTTAATTTAATCGAAGGCAAACGTGATTAATTAATTTTATTAGGGCAGATAGCCATTCAATATCAGCTGATTTTAGCGCCATTACCTTTGTACTCCTGACAAATTTTTGTCAAATTACAAACTTTACCCAAAAATGAGACCCACAAATCATTCGGCATGTTATGAAGTAAAACTTCATTCGGTGTAAAATAACGTTTGGACATTTCGAAATGTTAATAAACTTTAGAATTGGAACGAGTGGGCAGTGTCCAATAATTTTTTTTCTGAAATATATCGTAGTGACCTCTAGTGGCGAAGTGAGCACTTTTTGAAAACGTGGTGCGCATGCACAGTCTATCCTCTATTCGTCTCCCGTAAAGTCACATGTAAGTATCTAACTGTTAGAAATTCAACTTTTATTCACACTTCAAGCTTAAATCGAGGGTGTTTGATCCCATACAAGTGTTCTTACCAACAGTCTGGTCTTTTGTGCGCAATGTAAGTAATTTAACTCTAAAAGACAAGGCAAAAAACGAAAAGCCGGTTTTTGGTCTGAATGTTGATGACTCTTTCCCGCCATATTGGATTCTCCATGACAATTTATCCTCCCACATTTTTATTGAAATGCGCTACAAATCTCTCAGATCCATTACTTTATAGCCCGCACTTAAACATAAACTTTAGACTTAAACTTCAATCATTAAGATTTTGGCAAGTATTTTATTTTATTGTTCTTATTTGCCCATTCTAAGATTTAGGCCTAATGCCACGAGTTATTTTTCAGGTTTTCTAACCTTTTTTGTTTCAAAGTGCGGTGTATGGCCTACTCTCTAACCCATGCGTGCTCTTAATCGACGTTTAAACTCAATATTCACTTAAAAAAGTCTCGTTTCTCTCAATATTAATCACTCTTTCTCCAACTTTTATTGTTTAGACCCAACAGCTCAAATACAATGGCAGATGTGGATGATTCCCAATTTGAATCCGGAGACTCCGGAGCATCAGCTACTTTTCCGCAGCAGTGCTCTTCACTCCGCAAGAATGGCTTCGTTATGCTCAAAGCCCGCCCGTGTAAAATTGTGGAAATGTCCACATCAAAAACGGGCAAACACGGGCATGCGAAGGTGAGAAATTCAATAGTCGATGAAAACCACGTGGTTCTGTGACTCATTTTCATAATTTTTTCTTTATTTCAGGTTCATTTAGTGGGTTTAGATATATTTTCTAATAAAAAATATGAGGATATCTGTCCATCTACTCATAATATGGATGTGCCTTTTGTTAAACGTGAGGATTATCAAGTGAGTATTTTTTAAAAAAAAATTATTTTCTTTAAAATTTTGACATTGTTTTGATTTTTTACAATTTTTTTTTTCTTTTTTAAGCTTTGTGCTGTTAGTGATGATGGTTATTTGTCATTGATGAACGATAGTGGTGATGTACGTGATGATTTAAAAATGCCTGATGCTGAATTGGGAACGAAAATACGAGGAGAATACGAATCCGGAAACGATATATTGGTTAGTTTATTTTGAATTGCATTTTTTCACTTCCGGTTGAATAATTTCCTATCATTTTTCTCTTTTTACTTCAGTGTACTGTTCTAAAAGCCTGTGGAGAAGAGTGTGTTGTCGCATACAAAAACAACACGGCTGGCGATAAATCGTAAAAAGTGTCTGAAACATACATCGGGAGTGGTCCTGTATAAATAAAAAAAAAAAGTTACAGTAACAGGAGGGTGTACGAATGAACTTGACCATTGAGTTAATGAAAATAAAAGAATAAAAAAAACTTAAAAAAAAATGCCATTGAAATAATTGATAAAATGTTCTGTATAAAGTTTCCTGTTAATGTAAAATGGAAAAGAAATTTCAAATTCAAACTCTGGCTTTCCTACAATTGATGATAAACTTTTTAAAAAGTAGTTCTTTTTAGAAAATGGAATTAAGTAAAGCTTTTTTTTCGTTTTTGTTTATTTTTGTTTTCACTATAGCTCATTTGTTTCTTACAATTTTTTTATGCGAATGTATGAAAGCCTGAGTTCAATTTTATTTTGATATCATGACGGTTATTGTCTCTTTTTTTCTGTAAAACATCAGTAGCACAAATTTTTTTTTACTCGGTTTTAACCTCAATCGGGTATCAGCAGAGGCTGAAACTTTTCTCAACCATTTTCGTTAGTTCTTTTTTGTATTCTCGCTATATGTGTACATGTTCCTAATTTCATTATAGATATATTGCTGCTGTTGAACAATTTGCAATATTGTTAAAAAATCTGGTGGACCTCCCAAAAAAAAAAACATTTTAATGTAAATCATGTTTCTTGAGACATGACGGTGGAAAAAAAAAATAAAAAAAAAGTGAGTTTATCTCTGGTTTTATTTCGTACGTTGTTTTATTTAATTGGTAAACAATGGATGCTAAGCATCACACGACGTGAAGGGATTCATTTTTTGGTGATGTAGCCCGTTCCGCGAGTTATTTAAGTTTATCTTTGCCCTAAACAATCGAAGGAGTGGCTAACCCAATCAAAATAGATTATTTCATGATGTCATACACAATCCACCAATCATACGCGAACTGAGCGTTAGTTTGTTCGGTTTGGGGGCCATCATTTCAGAAGGGATAGAACAAAGCTATAGAACGGAGTAACATCGGAGGACGGGATCGTTAACACCTTTACCACCACCCTTAACACCATGTCCGACCCGGAAAAACAGTCTGAACAACCTAAGGCTGTATTAGAGAAAAAAATAATCGGTAAGTTCGACGATTAAAAGAAAATCGCCTGAATGGTGATGAATTTATTCTCGTTAACGAAAAATGCGAATCCATCTTCCGGCGGCCGCTTACGCCTTTGTTCGTTCGAATCGAATTCTAAAGTAGTAATGGACTCGAAAACTTACTATTTGCTACTCAATTTACATTTACATAGACAATAAAATTTCTTTTTTTCAATTCTAGCGACCAAAGTAACTGGGACAGTAAAATGGTTCAACGTTAAGAGCGGATATGGATTTATCAACCGGTAGGCTTAACTTACGATGTTCATAGGCTTAAAAAAAAAGATTTGGGGTCATTATGCGAGGAATTCTTTAAAAAGTCTTGCGGTGGGGTAGGAGTTAGGGTATTTTAAGCGTTCGAATTTGTTGATGGAATTTTTTGGGTTTTCTTAAATTCTTTTTTACCTAATTTTTTGTTCTTTTTAAATTTATAATTTTGTTTGACCTCAGTTTGTTTATTGCTCCATCAATTGGTGGGAATTAATGCACATGACTCCCCACAATCGTGGAATATTTCATTTTTAGGGATAGGAAATTTAATATTCGATCGAATAGTCTCCACGAGACGAGATAAGATATATGTTAGTCTTATAATTGCTTATGTCCAAATTTGCTGAAATAAAGTTGCGTAATCAATAACTTTAAAAAACTTTTTTTTTTTCGAATGTTATAGAAATGATACCAAAGAAGACGTGTTTGTTCATCAGGTCAGTAAATTACACTTTAAAATATAGATATGATGGCGACAAGTTAAGAAAAAAAAATATTTTTCTCGATTCTGATTCTATTTTTAGACTGCCATAACGAAAAATAATCCAAAAAAGTACGTAAGAAGTGTTGGAGATGGCGAAATAGTAGAATTTGATGTGGTGGTGGGAGAGAAAGGAAACGAAGCAGCAAATGTAACTGGACCAAACGGGTCTCCAGTTCAAGGAAGTCCGTATGCAGCTGATCGACGAAGACGTTATCGCCGATATGTTCCTCGTGCCCATCCACGAAGTAGAGCACGGCAGTCGGTATGAAAATAATTAAATAATTAAAAAATTAATTTTTAATTAAATTTTTTTTTAAAATTTTTTTTTTTTTTTATTATATATAGAATAGCGAAGGTGGGGAAGGAGGATCAGGAGAACAGACTGGAGATGGCGGTTCGGGAGAAGGTGGTCAACCCGACAATCGCCCACGCCGGCCTCGAAGACCTTTCTATCGCCGGTTTTATCGCCGCCCCCGAACTCAACGCTCCAGTCAAAACGACCAGGAACCTGGGTCGGAGGTAAGTGGGATTACACATTAGATTTGTTTTTTGTTTTTTTTTTACGATAATTGTTATTTGTTTTTAAAAGGGTGAACAGAAGGATGGTGACGGAAGCACGGGAATGCATCGACCGCAACGACGTTTTTACCGCAGCTATTATCGCGGCCCCCCACGTCGTCCACGGTCTAATCAAGACAGCAGTAACCAGAGTGGCACTGATACAGAAGGAAATAAGGTATTTGAGTGAGAAATGGTTTGATTTTTTTGAGGTGATGATTGATTTTGTTTGATTTTTGTATAGGAAAACGAGGGCATGCAACCAGATAATCCACGTCCTCGCAGAAAACCCAATCGACGCCCTCGAGGTCCATCCCGTCCCAAAAGAGAAAGCGACGAGAATGGTCAAAAGGAAGGGGGTGATCAGGGTGACAAGACCACGGAGAAAATTGCAAACGAGGTAGCTATTTGTGACTAACTGACCACAGGCGGTTATTTACTAATTTATCTGTTTTAGGTTTATTGAGTTGTTTATTTGTTGTTTTCTGTAAGAATGTAAACGGACCTGGCTCGCACGTGGAAAATAACAGAGAAGCTCAATCGAGCGCTTGAAAGAGTTTTATCGCAAACAAACAAAACAAAAAAATAAAAAAATTTACAAAAAGGCAACATCAGCCGTATAAAAACACCACCTCTAGCAACTTGTAGAATGAGCTCTTACCATCCTGCAAATGTATTTGAAATGGGGAAATACCACTGGAGTGCACATGTTTGGAAGAACCATCAATTTGTTTTGATTTGCAAGTCTTCATGAAATTTGCTCATCAGGTATTGAGGCGGTTGAAAAGTTTTCATCATCATCTGTTTGTTGAAAAAGTCAACTTTTGAAAAATTATTCTATTTTGAACGGTTTGTTTTTTAATAACAAGTGCTAAACCGTTCGTGTTAGCGTTTTCAGTTTATTCTTAATTTTGATATCGGTGAAAGAAATCCTGTTTTCACTGAAAGATGAATGATTTGTATGTACAACAAATATATTTTTAATTTGTGTAATATTTCACAAATGAACTACTTTTGGAAAACATGTGCATTTTCAATAAATACCGCCCAAAATATTGGTATTTGATTGTGTTGTCATCTTTTATTTCACACTTTTACAAAACTCATCCAATTTTGATTTGCTCGTGAATAATCTACAGATATACACGACGCTGCTCCACGGTTCCTTCGTCTACGATGAACATTTTCAATAAATACCGCCAAAAAAGTATTGGTACTTGATTGTTTTCATCTTTTATTTCACATTTTTACAAAAGTCGTCGAATTTTCGATGACTGAATCATCGCCAGACATGAAACTTGACGTTGACGATGAATATT
The DNA here is from genome assembly GCA_034695885.1 of Geophilus flavus. NCBI lineage: Eukaryota > Metazoa > Arthropoda > Chilopoda > Geophilomorpha > Geophilidae > Geophilus > Geophilus flavus. The sequence continues at coordinate 27,019 of JAQFZO010000226.1, forward strand.
TTCAATAAATACCGCCAAAAACAACGGTATTTGATTGTTTTCAAATTTTATTTCACATTTTTACAAAAATCCATCGAATTTTCTATGTTGTCCAGGCTGATAGACACGATGTGATGCCCGGGAATCATCGCCAGACCTAACACTCGAGGCTCTTCTTCGGCTCCTTCGTCTAGAATAAATAAATAAACCATTTACAGAAAAATTTGTCCTCCTCCTCCTCACTGGGAATTGACGGCATTATTACCAGCGCAAAGGTATTCACTGCACGAACCCAGGATCACATTACAATCTCGATCCGTGCATAGAAAAGTACCGATCAATGTTCGACCATCTGTCATTTCGATTTTCATGCTCTTGTTTAACCAACTCTCCAACATGCGATGTCCGGCCGATTTAGGGATATCCTATGATGATGGAAAAAAATTAATTTATATTTCATATTTCAATTTTTTTTTTTTTTATAGTAAAATTGTTACTCACTGCATTGCTTTTCGAATTTGATTGCGTGTTTGGGTGCAAATTGTTATTTCTTTCAATTTCTTTTTTCATTTTTAATGATTCGAAATAAATTAGATTAAATCGTTACGTAATGCCTACACGAAAAACTTATTATTTTGGTCCACGCTTCGCTTCCAACGTCCAATCCCACAAAACTTAGAAAATTATGCAAGCAAGTAATTTCATCGAAATTTTCTTTTTATGATGTTGCTATCTCGCGTGGGAAAGAAGCGTCACATTTAACAGCGCTTTCGGTAATGGATGCCGAAACCGGAACTGCACAACTGCCACCGGAAGGTGTTCGAAGCTGCAACACCGCGGCACCGCTCAACGGAGCCATGTTGATGTTTAAGTTAAATTAATCGTCTTCATCCCATTTGTGGTACGATCATCTAAATAACTAAATATTGTGGACGTATTTCTGGATAAGTTTTTGATTCAAATATTTGCGTATTTTCTTTTGAGTAGGGTAAAAAACGTTAGAAACTACAATTGTGTCGGAACAGTCCTCCTTGTATGAGGACAACTATTAGATTTCTCACGTTGCAATGAGTTTGCAGAAAGGAAAACCGAATTCGCAACAAATTTTACAAACTGTTCAGCAAAGAGGACCTTCACAGTATCCTTTACGAGTGTAAAAGTCGCACAGTGTTATTAAAGGTGTGTATTTGAACAAAAGCTAAGGAATGAATGACGCAGTTGTCATTTAGGGCCACCTAAATGGACGGCCTTGATTGACCAAACAATACTTAAAAAATGATCTCTAAGTAATTTTAAAATTCGAATTATGATCAGTATTAACATTTGTAAGTTTAACGTCTCTTTAACATGTAAATAAACGTAGAAATAGTTTCTTGTTCCATTTATTGGTTTCGTTTATAAATGACTTTGATTATATAGAAACAGATTAAAATACGTGATTCATTGAATCACGGAAGTGTTAATCTGAAGTTTTAGAAACAAGATAACTATTTCTACGCTGTAAATAGCTAAAAACTAGAGATTTTGCCCATATGACTACCATATGTTTTGCATTTCTTTATTCCGTTTAATCATTATAGAGTGAGGTCATTCAAACTCAGTACACGTGTAAAATTCCTTGATTTATAAAATCAGAATTCAAATCCCACCTCGCGGTACCCCTCCAAGTAAGTGATCTAATCATTAATTTTTCTGATAAATAACGATTGCTAAATCGTGCTTTTCATGTGGCATATTTTTTTCTTCCTTTTTTTCTCTCTCTTTTTTTTAATTGTCATTTGTCGTTATGTTTTACTGGAATAGCCGTAGGTGACGAATATAACATCCAAAGAAGCATGTATCCTAATCAGCAAATGCGTACAGCAGTACATCAACAAATGTCTGGAAATACTAACCCACACGATATGGGTAAACAGGGCCAGCCAGGGATGCCTGGAGCATCAAATACACCGATGGTGTATGGCACGCACATGCCTCAAGTAAGACAAACATATCAATTTAATCTAAATTACATAATAAAATTGGAAAAAAATTTCATTTTAGCAGCCATTTTATTCTCGTCAACCACCACCACGGGCACAGGTTCCTCCTGTCAATCAACGCCCAGGGATGAACATGGGCATGAATCCACCTACTGCTACTCAGCAGCAACAGCAGTACTATGCTCATTCCCCACAGCCACCACCACCACAACAACAACAAACGATGATTCCTCTGCAGCAAATTAATAACATGCAGCACATGTATATGACGAGTGGTGGTGCAGCTAACGTAAAATGATAATTAAATTATTGAAAAAAATTAACAGTATTTTAAGCCATTTCTTTTTGTTGTTACGATTTTACAGTACAGGTTTCAATATCCTCAACAGTCTTACCAAGTTCCGGCTCAGACTCAAACCATGTACGTGTCAACTACGAATACGCCATTCACGTATCATCCAGGAAATCCTCCAGGTTGGTTTTACGTTTACAAGCAATGGAATACAGTGTTACTGATTTTTTTATTCAGATTTTCGTACTGGTGGTGGCCCAGTGTTTTTCAGTCATATGATGCCTCGACACCAAGTACCATCGATGCCGCCAACACAACAGAATCAATTACCCAAACGAGAGAAAAAATTAATTCGAATTCAAGACCCTAATACATCACGAGATGTTACGGAGGAAATTGTGGGACACAAAATCGATAATCCCGATTCGGTACAGGTTATTATACTTTAATCTTTTTTAACTTTTTTAATTGTCTATATTTTAACCTATTTGTTTCATTTTTGTTTTAAAAGCAAAGAACTAGTGACGTAGCCGCTCAATTCGCTACTCAAGTCGCCGGTGTGATCGGACAACAACACGCAGCGGTGAAGGAACAGGTGCCACCGCAGCAGCAGCAGCAGCAACAGCAGCAACAGCAACCACATCAACCAGCACAGATTCAAGTGCAGCAACATGTAGTAACAGCCAGCTCAAATAGGAGTGCTGTGACCATAGAGAAATCAACCGATAGTGTCGAGACTAAAACAGATATAAGCAACCCCAATGGGACTAGTAGTACTCAGGTTAAATTGACCGAGAAAAACAGTACTGAAATAGAAATTCGTGAGACTCAGACCGTGAATGTAGTGATCAAAAACGCAGCCGCTCCATTCGCCATGCCAGCGTTTACGGACCCGGTAGAAGGAAATACAATTACTGCCATAGAGCACCCGGTCGAAGCACCGATCGTAAGAGATTCCCCGCAACTTCCCGTCGAAGTAGAAGTCCCGGCGATCGAACACATCGAACAGACAACTGTGATCGTTCCAACGGAGTGTGTCGTTATTGCACCGGAATCCGCCGAAGCCAGTGCCGACGACGAATTGAGTCCTCAAGAGAACGGTGACGCAGGTGCTAACGAAATGGTCGATCCGCATGCGGAAAAATGGGAAACCGAATGTACGTATCAACCATTTTAATTCGTTTATTTTGTCGAATTTTTGAATTATTTTTATTTATATGTTGGAAACGAAGGGTATTTTTGTTGATTAATTTTTTTCTGTGTCCTACTTTGATCAATTTCTGTGGCACGCAGCCAAAGTTGTGAATAATTTGGGATTTTTAGTTTAAGGTCATAAGAGAGAAATGGAATAATTAAACAGCTGGATGGAGTTTAGTTTTTTCCAGCTTTGAGAAAAGGCTGGCACGTGATAGTACAAAGTCACACACAAAAAGTTTTATCGTCTCTTGGCTACCAAAATTTATAGATATCTGTTTCCTCGAGTTAAAATATTAAAATTATGAGAGAAAAAAATTTTTTCCATAATTTTCGCCAATTTAGTTTTATTTTTTTAAGTTTTTATTAGTTTTTCTATCCGGTTTTGTATTTCTTGTGAGAGTTATCTGGATTTATTTTATTCTTAGAACTGTAAGGTACAAAGGCTTAGAATTTCGCAATGTTGGAGTGTGTGTCATGGCTAATTTGATAACGATTAAATAATACGGAATCCTACCATCTGTCTAGTAGGTGGTCTTTTTCTCATCATTTTATGAATGGAAGTATAAAAAAAACTTAATG
>JAQFZO010000227.1:0-31047 GCA_034695885.1 Geophilus flavus
AATAATAAAGAAATTTAATTATTTTTTACTATACACTCAAGTAGCGTGAAGTAGCGAAAAAGTTGCGCCAAGATGTGCAAAAGTAGCAGTAGTGCTGGTAGCGCCACTACATTTGAAAGAAAGGTAGCGGTAGCGGTAGCGCACTACATTTTTGGGGTAGCGTGTGCAACACTGCTATATCTACAGTTAAAAATATTGTCAGCATGAAATACTCCACTAACTATCTGAAGTTCTAAAAACTGTCACTAATGATGCCACCAGATGGCAGAATCTGACTGTGACTTAGATCTAAGCATGATAAAAACTAATCCAATATGTGTCAAATTTGATTGATTAACCAAATAAATATTATCTATTGATTTCCTTCTCTTTACTCACATTCAATTTTCTTTATTTGCAGTCTGGCAAACATGTTGGTGATTTATTCGAGGATCTTCGTGATGGACATAACCTCATTTCTCTGTTGGAAGTCCTCTCTGGAGAGTTATTGGTAAGGGTGTAATTTAGATGATAATTACTTTTCAAATCTTTTGATATGTTTTTTTTGTATTTTCATTGTCATTTTGATAAATATAATAATTTTTTCTAATTACAGCCCAGAGAAAGAGGTCGGATGCGTTTTCACATGCTGCAGAATGTGCAGATTGCTTTGGATTTTTTGAAATATAGAAAGGTAATTACTTGAGGGGATTTTTATTGGTGAGGAATTTCCCTTCTGAATTGCTAAGTCATGACGTCCAGGTCACTTGCCTGGAATCGATTAGAGTGATGGTAACATCCGAAGTTTTTTTTTGCCTTTTTTTGAAATTGGCTGGAGTAGTAGTAAAATATAGTTTAAAGTCCCAAAAGGCAGCAGAGATCATACAAGACTGAAATTTAGCTGAAAATGATGGTAAAATTTGTGCAAAGTTATCACTAGATGGCGCCCTCTTAGGTGCATTTCATTTAGAACAGGAAATTGGATGTTTTGCATCATCTTTTGAATAAAAGTCAGAAAACTGTAAAATGATGAGTGATTACATCATATTAGTAAAACTAGTGCTAATTGCGCATGTGCAGACTAAAAGAATTGGTTCCGAAAACCTACTTTCTATATCGTGCCCATAAATGGAGCATTAGGCAATGAAATTGGGGATTAGTGTCCAATTTACTGTTTAGTGATTAGGTTAGCACAGTACTGTCATGTTCTGAATGCTGACAATTGAAATGGTGAGTAATTTCATGTTTTGCCACTAGGTGAAACACCTGGCATCAATGACTCATTGAAGACAGGCTATATAGTATTATGGGCCTTGTCCCTTGTGATAGAAAGTTGAACTACTCAGTGCAGTTTGGGCAGCATGTGGTAGAGGAAAGGTTTTTCTGCCCACATATGTACTGTGTGTCAAGGTCCCCAGTGGCTATTAAGGAAACCAAACTAAAGTTCAAAGCACACATGCAAGCCCTGGATAAAGTGACTTAAAATTGTAGTGCATACAATCAACAGAAGGATGTGTTGACTGCCAATCAAACATTGTACATCTGTTGTCATTATAAAACTCTTCACTTCACCCATGCTGTCCAAGCTGCAATTGAGTAGTTTAACTTTTGGCCACTAGGGTCAAAGACCATGCTACTTTTACAATCAGGTCAAATTTCAACCCCCTGAAAAAATCCCCTTTACCAACAAGCTCAAGTGGTAGAAATCTGACCCCTTTGCAAAATTAGCATAGTCTTTGTCCCTGGTGGCAGGAAGTTGAACTACTCTGTTGCAGCTTGGGCAACATGGGTTACCATAAGTATACCTTATGCAATCTGCCTTCGGTTATATGCTGGTCCGAAGAAAAATCACTTCTCCTTTTTGCTCATCTTTTAGGCCCGGCGCAAATGGGTGCTTAAGCTCAAGCATAAGAGCGAACCAAAACCATTAATCAGTGCTGGGGCCTCCATTTTTTCTTGAAAGTGCGCATGTGTTCATGCTTAAAAATAAAAAAATTTGGATCCGGAAATTGTGCCTCAAAACCATGCGCAAAGCCGAAGCGCAAAGCGTAAGCACAAGCACAAGCGCCCACTTTCACTGGGCCTTAGGCCCGGAGCAAACAGGCGCTTACACTTGTGCTTAAGCTCAAGCCAAAACTGTTTCATAGGTGCTGGGAACCTCCATTTTGTTTGTGAACAGTGCGCACGCATGCATGCTTATAAATCATAACAAATTGGATCAGGAAATAATCCTCAAAACCAAGTGCGAAGCTCAAGCGCAATAAGTAAGCACAAACGTAAGCGCCCATTTGCTCCGGGCCTTAGAAAAAGATGTATAAATATGACTTTCAAATTAAACACATCTTTAGCCTTGACCTTGAGGATACATTTTGGACATCTAAATTCAACCCATGAGCAATTTTCCTACCAAAATGCACTTCCTCCTATCCCAAGGTGAAATCAGTTTCACTTTAACACACTGCCAACAAACATGCATAAATTTGGGAGTCGCCAGCCACCGATAACAATTAGAGCGAACAAGGATTTCAGATTGCAGCATTGCAGCATTGCTGCATTGCACTGTCATACTTCTGGCTATTTATTTACCTTGATAACAGTAATCTGCAACTCTCCAATCTGACTTAACTGGAACGCCACAATTCCAGATCGAAGGAGTAATCGAAGCAAATTTTTTTTCCATCAAAATGGGACAAGCAAATTCACTAATTTGTCATTTGAAATAATTTTATGACTTTAATTCATTTGATCCCATTGAACTTGTTCTATTTTGAATATTTTTCCACCACCAGATGGAGCCACCAGTCACTAATAGTCTGGGTTTGGCCTGGTCCTTTCACCTTTTCCTTATCGCTTCTAAATTTAATGTAAAGTGATGAGTTATGCCATCTAGTGATTAAACAAGAATGCATGGTTTGCTATTATAAGCTGGAGTTGAATGGCTAGCATATTATTGCACACGAGGATGGGAAATGGGAATTTTGCACCTGCAGAAAGAGATAATGCGGCTTTTATTGTTATACCATATGGTAACAGAGTGTTTCAGATCGTTTGTTGAGATAAAGTGAGTTTCCCAATCATTGAAGTTATGATAAAAGTAAATTCTGATGGATTAAAAAATTTCCTAGACGAAATATTGAAATGCACATCACAATGTTGAAAATGGAAATTTTTAATCCAATACCATATTAATGAAATATGTTACACTTTTACTATGAATTATTCAGATTAAAGGTGAAAACTGATGAAACATACTTTCAAACCAGAGTCAAACTAACTGGATCTCTCATAATCTTGACACTGTGGTACAACAGCGCCCCCCGTAATCATTGTGTTAAGAAATGGAAACTTCAGAACAAATTTAAACATTTAATCGTGCGGCGGGAGCTTCGTTGAACATCGGTGAAGGGTCGCCATGTTGTCTTGGTTGATCAGGGCTATTAACACTTTGACCTTAAAAATGTAACAGTTACAGTTATTGCCTGTTTTTAATTCACAGTTTGTATGATACTGACAATGTACCTCAGTTGTGTTTTGCTATTTCACCGCTAGAGGCCACAATTTAACTGCACATGTGTGGTTGAATGTGTTAGCGGTTTTGAAATTCCCGCTACTCGACAGCACAAAATAACCACGAGTGCAGTTCAGTGTCATCATTATCATGCATCCTGTGAATTGTATTCGGCGACTGACATTTGGGAAATTTGTCAACGGAATTTTAAGATTATAAAAGATTTTGTAAAGATTTTGAGAGATTTTAATTAAGTTCATGGAATTAAAAGTTAAAAGGAATCAATTACACTGGTTGGTGGTCAAAATGGTGGCCCAAATGTGTTAAACGGCCGACAAATCGACGATTACATTGATATTGGAGCAATTTTGCATTTAAGCTTAGTACTCACAAGCATTTCGCAATAGAATTTTTCGTGATGAAAATTCCATGCTGCCACGCCAGAACTGAAATGCTAATGAAATGTTTTCACCACTTGTTTTTTTGCTCGCGAAAAAAAAGTGGTACTCACACTTCACGACGTACACGAGAAATTGACAACAACCAAGATGGCGGAACTCAGTGACTGGTATTGTCAAGATGATAATGACGACTTTGACGCTATGTTGTGACTGATTAGGATCGGCCGCTGTTTGGGTGGTGCATTGTGGGTGGAGGGAAAAAGTGAGTACCGCTTTTCCGCCTCTAAATTTTCGTGACGAAAAGTGGCTGTGAGTACTAAGCTTTAAACTGGTTAGATTCTCTCCTCGAAAACAACTCGAGCTCATGTGATTATTTCAATAATCTCACTCGCTACTGCTGAGAATTCCAACAAATTTTCTTCTAGCCACCTAGTGACAAAATATTAAACCAATTTTCCTTTCAGATCAAGTTAGTCAACATCCGAGCAGATGACATTGTCGATGGCAATCCAAAGTTGACCTTAGGTCTAATATGGACCATAATCCTACATTTCCAGGTAAGACTTGCATTCCTTACATTTATTATGTGTGATTACGTACTAGTGAATAGTGATATGATAATTTCCATAATTGCGCTCGAACCAAAAGTTTTTTCTTTTATTTTTCTTTATTTTTTTATATTTTTTTATATTTTCTTTTTTCATACTCTGTATGGTGTTGTAAAGTAAAAGGGTTTTAGAAATGGGCTTTTTTGATTCCAAGTTTTTGTTCTTTTTTTCTTTTTTTAACCCTTCCTACCTGAATCAGGAAGTTGAAAACGTAAGTAAGAAGGTTAATTCGCAATCTTCATTCATTAGACTCAGTCTCAGCTGGTTAGATGTTGCTTTAGATTAGAAAGTTTGATAGAAAAGATTTTTTTAGATGTTGATGTTATTTAATATCAGAATTTCAATCTCATGTATACAATCATCCCCACCCACTTTTTATAAATGTTGTTTCTATAAGGAAGTAAAGGAATGTGATCACAAAAGACTGGAGTGAATTGATTTGAAATGTTTGTTCCTATAAATGGAGAAGATATGGGGTGAACGGGGTTAAAGTTGGAAAAATTTCAAAGTCCCTACGGAAATAAGTCGCTAAACTAATAAGTTGCTAAAGTTGAAAGTTTTTTTTAGTCATTAGTTGCGTTCAATTACTCACAGCTTGTTTCACTTGTTTTGCTTGTTTGCATTGTTGAGTGATTGCAGAATGGGAACCAGTGTTGGTGATGTCACAATGGGAAAAAATTGTAAAATTTACATTTTTTTTGTGACATCACCAACACTGGTTCCCATTCTGGAATCACCCAACAATGCAAACAAACAAAACAAGTGAAACAAGCTGTGAGTAATTGAACGCAGCTATTGACAAACATGTCAATTTTCTAGACCCGTTGATTATATTAAAAAATTAATCAGATTAGCCAATAGTAAAGTATGGATGCCGAATCCAATAGCGTCGACAAATTTTATGTCAGACATGCAACAGACATGCAACAATGCACTTTTCATTTGCTAACTCGTTAACGGGCGGAGCCGGAAGACACAGCTAGAAAATTTGGATAATGTGATTTTTGGTGATAAATCCAAATTTTGTGCATGTTTGGTGTATAAAGGCTAAATCAGATCATCCTGACACTTTAAAGAAATGTGCACAATTTTCTGGCCATGTGATGAATTGGGGCTTCGTGTCTATCAGAGGTGTGCATAGTACAACAACAGTTAATGGTACTGTAAATGCAGCTGTTTATCAAGAACATCTTTGTGGTGATGATGTGATTTTTCAATTGGGCTCCTGATCATGTTGCCGCATACCCAGAAACGGATTTCAAGTGCAAAATATTAATGTCTTTACCTGGCCAACTAATTCCCGTGACTTTAAGGCAACTTAAAACTCGTGTCTTGCTATGAAAACTATAAACTAAAGGCTGCGTTAAGATATGTGTGGGCTGAAGTTAATTGAAGAGTGTTGACAGTTTATTGCATCAATGCCTCGTGTCATTGACGCAAACAGTTATCCAACTACGCATTAACCACTTTCAACACAAATTGTCTTTGCATTTAAATAAAACATGAGGCAATCAAATTTTTTCTAAGATATTCCGTTATTCCAATATTTTGACATTTCTCAAATGGGAATAACTCGATAACTAAAAGATATTTTAGCTCCGTTTCAAACGGAAGATAGCTCGATACTGCAGTAATTGCAACATAAAATCCCAATTTCAAAAATTGAAACTTTCACCTTGAATTCGAGCCGAAACGATGGTGCACACAGAAAATATTCCATTATTCCAATATTTTGGCACAGAACAGTTTTCTCGATCTAGATTTTAGTTCCTTTTACCACCCAGAGATGGCGCTATCCATCAAACCCATTTTTAGTTAATCTGTGTTTAAAAATCATTGGCATTCACGCAATAACAAACTAGAATACTTAATGACAAAAACCATGGAAACTAAATTTACTGCAGTGCAGAGAAGTTTTCGGGGGCAAAAATGTGCTCAATGCATAAAAAAACGATATTTTATAACAAAATGTTTATGAAACAGCAAAATTACAATAAAACTCAGACAAATCGCGACATTACGTCACTAGGAGACGATTAACTTCTAGGAATAGGAAATAAATACATAGCGTGTCGAGTGAAAATAATAAATACCGAGAAAATAATTACGCTATCGAATAAATACATCGTAAATAATTCATTTATGATTGCACGTGGTGACCTTGGAATCGTAAAAGTCTTCTCTTCCTGTCTGTCACCAAGGACGACCGTGTTATGTCGTCTTTAAAGGCTTAATGTTAGTCAGTGCCAACGGGCGATTAAATTTACAAATAGAAACGGTTCCAAGATATGAGATTAAACGATTTGATAAATATTGTATTCGTGAATATAAAAACTCTTGGAAGTGAAAGTGAGTTTGTGCACGGAGGTTTTGCATTATAAACTCATAAAATGAAGATGTCCAAGGTCAAATTTAAGGTTAGAATTGGATTTGGCATACACTAGTAATCGGACAGCACACGAAAATCTATGTTTTGGGCCGTAACTTTTATTCTGTGTAAGATATCGGAAAATTGTTTAAAAATTTGGAATCCTCAGGTCTTCTTTGCTGAAAGTTAAAAAATTAACTCTATTTCATATCGGAACGTGGAAAAACATTTGATTCAACGTGCTGCTGATTTTACCCCACAAAAATAATGGAGCTACCAAATCGTTTACTTCAAAAAATTGAAGCATTTACTCCAAAATTGTAGCTTGCTAAAACTTGAAAATATGGTATTTACTTCAATTTTAAGCAAATAACGCTCAAAACTAAAGAAAAACCTTTGCTGTAGTAGAAAATGCTACTCGGAGTAATTTTTAATGGAACAAAAACCATTTGCTTGAAATTTTTATTTAAAATTTTGGAGCATTTGCTACTTTTTAATCACCACCCATTGGGTGGTATAATTAAAAAATATCAAATGCTCCGAAATTATAAATAAAAATTTCAAGCAAATAGTTTTGTTTCATTAAAAATTAGAATTTGCTACTTCAGCAAAGGTTTTTCAACTGTTTTGAGCATTATTTGCTTAATATTGGTGACAGTACTTTCAAGTTTAAGCAAGCTACAATTTTGGAGTAAATGCTTCAATTTTTTGAAGTAAACGATTTCATTTCTCCAAAAAATGAAAGCATTTACTACAAAATTGTAGCTTGCTAAAACTTGAAACTATCGTATTTACTTCAATTTTAAGCAAATAACGCTCAAAACAAAAGAAAAACCTTTGCTGCAGTAGCAAATGCTAATTTTTCATGAAACAAAAACAATTTGCTTGAAATTTTTATTTATAATTTCGGAGCAGTTGCTACTTTTATGTATATAAGTCCCATGAATAGTCACGCTTGCTTTGATATGTATTTGCTTGGTCATTCTTTTTTTCAATAAGATAAAATTTGCACTTGGTACTAAGATTATTCTGTACTAATACTTTTTTCTGCGTGCAAATCCCTTGAATAGTCACGCTTGCCTTGCAAAATAAGATGTTTGTGATACTCTTGTTTATACATCAGCTATCTAAATTAGGCGTGTTTGGGGTTAATTGAAAAATTAAGCATTTAAGTCGGTTTTGAAAAGCTAGAGCATGCTTTAATTACTGTAATAGACAGAGATGCTTTATCTAACGAGGAAAAAAAGATGAATTTCTTCCTATATCTCAATCTCAAGCCTTTTATAAGTGTTTCTTATCTCGCTATATTAACATAACTCTCGCTCGAAGGAAGCAAAGAATGGAAATTACCAAAAAAAGATTAAAAAATAAGAAACACAGTTGCAAACTCGGCATCAAGCCGAAGTAAACGAGTGAAAAACTTGAGTAAAACATCAACAGGTTTGATGAACCGATTGCGGTTATCGGTTTTTGATATGATGCTGTTCGTGTTTTCAATTTAATTTAATAAATACCCACCGAAAAGACGTTGGCAATTTTTCACTATATTTTTAATTCCGCAAAAGAGACCTTTGGAATGTGGAAATTTGTATGATACACTATCGCGTGTAGGCAGAGAATTAATCACTGTGTAATTTAAATTGCTCATTAAAGTCCAATGTTTGAAGATAATGGATGCAGGTTATGGGTTACGTATATTGTGCGGTGATGTTTAGATGATAGTGTCTCGGCGTTATGTAAATACCAAACTCGAGTGGGTGTTAAAAATAAGGAAATATACAAGAAGAGAGAGAAAAATAGTGCGCATCTAAGAGAAACTATAAATTGCCTTAACCTTTATCCTTTTTACAACAACTTTTTCAAGATTTACTTAACCCTTACAGTCTAGTAGACTCTTATCTGTGTTGGCACAGTCTGAATCTATTAAAGAAGAGTAGCCTAAGCCTGTTGGTTATGGTTTGGGCAAAGTGAATTTTTTTTTTCTTTTCTTATAAAAAAAATGATGTTTTATACGGTAGCACTGTAGCAGGTTGGGCAAAATTTGGGAATTACTCCGAATCAAGGGGCAGGTGGTGGGGGTGTAAATTAGATTTTTCTTTGCGGCTGTAAAGCGTGTGCACGAGACAATTGCCAAGATCTACCCCCAGGATGCTCCACTGGAAGAAGGAAAAATGCGCAAAAAAGATAAAAATCCTTTGCTTGGCTTGTGCATGGTGGCTCCAGACTGGCGCCGGCGAGTTGCCAGATCCTCGAGCAGGTTCAGCAACAGACGGAATTCAAATTGTTGAGATACGTCTCTTCTAGCACATTTCACTTTTTTTTCCTCTTTTTCCTCCTCTTCTTCTTCTTCTTTTCTTTCTTCTTCTATTAAACTCGATTCCAACTCTTTGTGCATCCCCTGGGAGTGTGTTAATTTTTTTTTCTCTTAGCAAATTTTTTCCAAAGTAGCAATTTTCTTGAGCTCTAGATTTTGTATTAAAGCAAAACATTGCTGAATATACATAGTTGAATATGAGAGGAAAAAAAAAGGCTGTTGTTTTCATAACTATGGTTAAGTAAAGAGGGAAAAGATATGAAAGTGGAGAAACAGTTAAAAGTTGGCAAGTAAAAGAGCAAGCTCGGATAAATCCGTTCTTATATTTATATTTTTATTTCTATTTTTAGTGCTGCATAGATGAAAAGAATCGTTTTGATTATGCAAGTGCATCACTAGAGAACATGGCGTGTTAACGTAATTAGCAATTTTTGTAGCGGTATATTGTGAAAGTGAAGAAAAGATTGCACTTGCAACGGTGTACAATGAAAATTAATTAAATTGCCATCCTTTTTCTTAAAAGATGGTTAATTTTTTCTCTCTGCTCTTTCCCGTGTCTCAACTGAGGTTTAAAAGTAACTGTTGAGATCCATGGAATTGCATTTAGATGAGTTTTCAATTTTTTTCTTGCTTTCTCGTTCATACGGGGCCAGAGAGAAAATTGTAAAAGGAAATTAAACTTCATAATTTTAGTGGTAGCTCGTTTCGTTACTGCTTTCGAATGTCCGTTTTCATCTGAAAATCTACCCGTATGATAATACGCACACACATCGGAGGTTTAAACTATTTTCCCCTTGTAATCATATCAGTTTAATTAGTTGCAATTTTCTAATGTTAAAACGCACATCTCCTTGCATTAAAATGTATCCATACACTGATATCCCTTTAAAGATGCATTAATCATGCCTAATATCTGCCGGGGGTTTATGCGTGGATTTAACTGTTTTTTCCGCTTTTCCGCTTTTCCCAAAGCTAATTTGATTGGAATTCAAAATACTAAAGATTAAGTCTCGTAATAAACTTTGTCCCCCCCGTTCCATATAAATTGGGTCCAACTATTTAATCTATTAATCAAATTTCAATTTTATTACTGATTATATACACAAGAGGAACAAGGAGAAGAAAAAAATTAAAAAAAAAAAAAAAAAAACCTGTTGATACCAAATCAAATGTGTGAAGAAATGTATTTTTTATGCGCTTATGAATTGAAGAAATTAGTGGGCTAAAAGATTTTATGACATTTTCTAAAGACCTTAGCCCAATAAAAGAAACGGAATCGAGTGACCCACATGTATATATGTGTGGTTTGCGTCGTTAATGGGTTAAAAAGGCATAAGAGTGCAGTGCCATGCTATCAACTGGTTGTGCCTTACCGCGAGTCTACGGCAAGAAATAACAATCACTGTGCAGATCGGCGGTATCGTTTCCAGTGGCTCAAGCGAAGGCGTGGATGTTGTTGTTGGATCTCAATATCGAAAGGAATGCCTCCCGTGTACTTCGGTAAGCTATCTAGTCACAACTGGAGAAATTTATGTGCTATCAGTAAGCCTATTGTCCATAAAAATGCCCACGCACTTGTTTGTGTGAGCCTCGAGGAATCGTGATCATCTCGAGTCGAACTCGCCAATGGCACCTGCCAACTGAAAATAAGATGATAAGTCTCGGAATGAGCACATAAAAAGTGACAATATAAACAAATTTTCATCCCGAGTTATTTTTTCGAGGCTGAAAAGCATTTTTTACCGAGTTGTGAGTGGTTTTTAATATTTCTATTAATTTTTTCCTATCAAATTTGTCGCGCGGCTGCTAGGCGCCATGATTCAAGTAATTCGATAGGCCAATTTTTACCAAATGTCGCCGCCATTTTATGCAAAAAATATTTTTTGTTTACTTTTTTCCAGTGCGGGAAAATTATTTTAATATTTTAAAAAATATTTTTAACATTTATCGACGGTTTTTCTTTAATTTTTCCCTAATTTTCTCGGTTCTTAATAATTGATGGCGGTTTCCCCGCTGTTTTTGACTGCGAAGTTGAGCCCGCGATTCATTTAACAATTTTTTTTTAAAAAAAGTAACTCGATGTAAAATGGCGAGTTTTAATATTCTGAAATATAGTTATCGCTTATCGGATCTAATGCGTGGCGAAAACCAAAACGGTATAATTTTTCTGCGTTGTGGTTGACGATAATAAATTGTCTTTAGTTAAATGCATGGCATTTTGCCCGCACCTGTCCACCTTAACTCACTCTCGACCTCGCAATGGGACTCTGACTAATGAGACTAGACACTATTTAAAGGCTAATAGAGAGAATGATTTTTTTTTTATATCTTCACAAAACCCGACACGGAAAATCAATCACAATTAACCTAAAAGATGAGATTCGCCACTTAATTTTTTAATTTATGCGGTCAGATTGCGTGTTTATCTCGATATAATTTTCCAAAACAATTTTTTTTTTCAATATGAATTAATTAGCAGAAAGCTTCGTCGAACCCAGCCAGCCAGATGAGATTACTGTACAAAGGTCGAATTTCCCCGAGTGGTGTCGTCTTTTGGGTGGTCGAAGAATTTTTTTTTTTTTTTTCTCAATTGGAATCGATATGGGTAGAAGGTTTTGTGTTTTGTTAGTGATGTGAATGGACTACTTAACTACTTTCGAGTCACTTCCTTCTTCTGTTTAACTCGATCGATAGAGCGCTGTGGGCGCAGTTGTGCGGGCTATATACGGAGTTGGTCTTATTAGTGGAGCAGAATCCTCTTTGAGCGGAGCACTCCGAACGGCTGTTGAAAAGTGTCCAGTTTTCAGGGCTCGCAACTTGATTGCACATTTTAGGACGTGTCGTTTAGATGTTACCTCGAAAAAGTGCGAGGGAGGAAAAAAAAATTTTTGCGCGTGTTGAAAAAAATTTTTTCACATTACACTTTGAACCTCTAGCAATAGTCGGAGTCAGTCGTCGACAATTTATGCTAATGCAGTCGGTGCTCTTGACAGTTTTCGTTTAGGGTGAGAGTTCATCCTACTTAACATGCTAGTTAAACCGGGGAACGGTTTAAGCAAAAGCTTAATTTTCAACAGCTCGAGAAAGTGGAAGATAAATAAGCGTGCTTGATCAGGTTCACACATTAGAGGATTAGTTTGCTGATAAGGTGTTGGCGAATTTGCCCAAATTAATGTTACCTAGTATCATCATCCGGGTTTCTAGCTCTCTTTTTTTTTTTTTTTAAACTTAAAAGTTCACTAGAAATTGAAAAAGAATAAAGAAAAAAAAATTTATGCGGATTCAGGATTTTTCTTTTTTTCCTTTTCTTCTTTTGAGGGAATTGATATACGCTGAGCGGTGTGGTCTTTTGGGTGGAAAAGAATTCAGTGAAAGACCTGGATGGAAGAATGGATTTGGTTTTTGGACCATTTGAAACCGGGAAGAGAAGAAAATGTGGGTGGGGGGAAAATTAAGGTGACATTTCGTCAAGCCGAGCACGAGATTTCGGACCAATAACTGGCAGCCATGAAATATAATATTTACGTAGTTCTATATATTTCCTCCTTGCACAGTTGACAATGACAGGAAGTGTTCGGGTATCACTTGGCGCGTGCTAACAGAACATTATTCTTCTGAGCCGACGAATCCCCGAGCGATATATCAAACCCTATGCATTGCTTTTGCATCGAAGGATAAAAAAAAAATAAAATATTTTTTCCTCTTGGCCCTATCCCTCCCTCCCTTCCTCCCTCCCGCGCACTTAAAATATTCAATTCTGCGTGACTTATTATTACAGCGGCCGTTGATGGTGGCCAAGGGCGGAGCGAAGGTCCTTAGTCAGTCCGAGCCAAACCACTTAATTCGCTCCATTTCTGGCAAAAGGTCGAGGCTGATATTTACAAGGAACTTTGCGCACTGAATCTCACTGTTGTCCGATCAGTTTTACACTTTGGACCAACAGCAATTCGCTAACTCGACACACGGGCTCACGTATACACAGTTTTATGACTCTTTTCCCGCTTTTCAGTGAGAAAATCTTATCGTATGCGAATAAAGGGGTAGTCTCTGCACTCTTTGCTTTCTAAAGTTTTTTTTTTCTTTTTTTTATTTTATCCTCTTTCCTTTCCCCTTCCAATTCATTGTCCCTGCTGTGCGGGTGGTACTGTATCGAAAAGACAAACCTTCTCCATCTTGCAAAGCCCTGAAGGAGTTGAGGAACCCTTTTGTAGGGATGACGTAAATTCGACAGGCCTACCCTAAATTTTGATGTGTAAATCTTGTTGGGTGTTTTTTATTGCTCGAGTAGATTGATAACCCTTTCCCCCCTTTCTCCCTTGTTTTCTCGGGTTCAATCAACAGGTTGAATGGTGGGTTGTCGTACCACACAGGCTGCTCAAGTGCTGGCTACTTCTGATCCTAAAAAAATTCGGTTTCCGGAAGAGTTTTCGAGGCGATAAATCGAGGGAAAGGGAAACTAGTTTTTGTTATCGTTTGATGACCTTTAAAAATTGAAATATTTTGTTGTTGTTTATTTTTTTTTGGGTCAAAAAAATGGAAATCCGATGAAGAATGGCATTGGATATTTGTAAGGTATAAATTAAGGGGTTTTTTGAATTTAAATTGATGAATTTTGAATTTTAAAGTGCATTAATAATGAATAATACGACCAATAAAACCTAACTGGTTTATCATGGCTACCAACAGGTGGTTAGCCGTGGGTATTATGGGAGGCTAGTATAGAGAAATTTTTATTTTTTATTTTTATTTTATAAATACAAGGTTTAATGGACTGGTTTGTTGATGTTGCATTGGACTATGGTTTTAAGTGGAAATGACGAAAGTACAGTATCAGGTTTATAACAGGAAAAGGGTTCACACTCGAACCGACACGGATGATTAAGATGTGTACATTTCATAAAGGTGTTAGATTACACTAATATGCTGGTGTTAAACCCTGTCATGTCAAAGTGCAGGTACATAAGTTCAAATTTCACATCGTATGTGATACTTTTATACCGAATTCGATCTCATTTTTGTACTGGTTTGTAAAAGGAATCGATTTTAATCTCGCGATCGTTTATCCGCTTGTTTTTTTTGTTTAAAGTCGAGTTGTGTTCGAACGATTGTAATTGTGAGTGGGAAATACAGTATATAAATCGTGTGGTTAATGCATGACTGACTTGGCATCTGTGACTGTTTCGAACGTGTTTTGACGTCGAATTGAAATGGAGTCGGGCGAAATAATATTCGCTCGTGATTTATTCCTATCCGATACTAGGTTTATAGTTTAGATTTAGTGGGATTGGAGAGGGAGAAATAACAGGAATTCGGTTTGAGGGTATATTTTGTGTATATAATACAGTGTGTTATCTATCTATCTATCTATATGTGTGCGAGTACAAAAATTATGTCGAGTTTTAAATGGTTTATAATTTACTTACCTCGATTCTGTTGGCTCTTAGTTGCATCTGTTTTCTATCTAGCGTTGGATTAAGTTTAAAAGAAGGGGCCCCCTATTTTCTGGAGTAAAAAGAAATGAAAAGTGTGAGAGGTGAGTGAGTGAAGTGTGTGGAATATTCGGTGTATCGCTTGTAAAAAGAAATAAAGTGAAGATGGTGGAAGGAGCACAAAAGAGCCGGCTTTTGTTTAGCCGAAGTAGGGCAGACTACACCCAAGTACCAAGATAGATTCATTGGGGCAATAAAAAAAAAAAGTAGATCAAGTTTGGGAAACAATAGACCCAGAGTTTGAAGGTTGCAAAATTGAGAAATTGTGAGAAAATGACGCTGAATCTCGTGGGTATGCGACGTGGGAAGGAAATAAAAAGTATGGCTCGGCGTGTGAGTGAGTGAGTATGCGGCATACACACTACTTGTATATATATGAAGTTGTAGGTATATAAAAGGCGAGAAAGAGAGTGTGAAAGAAGGAAAAAGAAGGCATCCGCATACGATGTGCAGATGTTTCGCTGTTTGGCATATTTCGTTAATATGAAATTTATTGTGAGATTCCAAAAGCAAGTCTGACACTTTTATTGCTAGTAAAAAGGCCATTGAGAAGCATGAGGCTCGAGGCTGAGAGGCTATTGTGACATTAAACTTGGTTACGTTGTCTTACGTAACGGTCACGATTAAAGGCTGGGGGATGAGGACGGTGCTTAACTTTTCCGCGATCGGTGTAAGTGTCAGAAATTTGAGCGAGCGATGGGGCAGAGCGTGGCCGCGGCGCGCGTCGTCGGGCGCCGCTACGCTTGTGCCCGCATTCGTACGTTTTAGGCCTAACGGTGGGATAGAACAGGCCAGATATGCCTTTAATGCGATATTCGGCCACTACTGCGCTGTCGCGCTGGAGGAAAGGAGCTGATGACCTATTGGACGCTGCCGGGCGATCATGGATGCGTAATTCGAGTCACCGGCGAATGGGAAGGAAGGACACAGGCCTCGTTCCGCCGAGACGCCTTCAGATTTGCCCGACCGAGAGCGCCGCTCGCCCGTTGAAAAAAGAAACGTTTCGCCGCGGACGTTCAGGAGGCGCCACTGCGAAAGGATTGGGTCGCCATCTTGAATCGATCCGCCATTTTGGTGGATTCTGGATGCCGACACGTCGTCTTTTGCTTATTATGGAAGGTTGGTTTGGTCTTGCAACTCCATGTCTCTGTTTTACAAAAATCCCTCTTGTGAATGAAAACGAGACGAAACGTCTCGATGCCCCTATAAAGCATGAAATTCCTCTTCGTTTGATTGATTCGAATCGTAGAACTAGCTAGACCTCATTCATTCCCTCGTATATATCTATCTGCAACACCCTCCTTATTACAATCTACATATACTTCCATGTCTCTTCTCTATATCTTAGTTCCATGTTTGCATATATAAAATTTTACATTTTTTTATTTAACCCATCGTAGAAAAAAAAAAAAGATCATCAAAATGGTGCGTGATATTTTAATCGATTTTTATATCAAACCGATATGATAATTGCAGTCGATAATGCCGAACTGCGGTCATGTATAATTCGCCATCTTAGCCAATCGTTTAGCCTTTCCTGCATCGTCTCAGTTTATTTAACTCTGACTTGATGTTGAAGTGGGTGGCTCAAAGCCAATGGGCTAATGTGTTTGTTTATGTGAGGTCCGCCTATTTTAAGATTCAGTCCCACAGACTACGAACACGTCAACCTGCGATGATGGACCACAGTGTGAATTTAAAATCGAAACGTGCAATTATGACATTTAAAACTCCGGAGGTCGAGTGACAGAACGTGTCGTTCGTATCGCGCCGACCAACCGTACGATTCGACATTCAAAAAGTGGAAACTGCATATTTTATAAAAGAGGCAAAAAAAAAAGGGGTCGTGTTTAATGCAAATCAATGAACTCCCATCTTTTAACCTGTCCAGTCCAGACAGCGTATTAAAAACTGGTTGATATAAATTATGCGTCTGATGTACTGCCTTGAGGTGCATTTTTAATTTTTAATAAATAAAAAAAGTTTTTTAATTTTTTTTTTTTACTTTTTTTAAAAAATAAAAAAAAAATATCTGCAACACACCATCACTTTAAAAACAACGTGCTTTGTGTTACGAGTTTTGTGTGTGTGTACATATATATATTTTTTAGGTTCTGCGCTCGCCTTGAGCCGAAATGATTATTTTTTTATTTTTTAAATTGAGTTGAGGTGCAGACGCAGCTGGAAAAGTGAGCAGTTTCTGGGAAAACTGCAACGTAGCTTTAAAATTTCCAAGTATGGAGTGTTGCTGGTGACCGCAATGAGACTGCATAGGCGGCGTAAGATGTCAGTCATGTGAGCTGCTGCCTTATTCGGAGTAAAATATGGCGGCTAAGCGCCTCCCATTCTGCCCTATTATGGGATTGCTGACTGCGGCGCCATTGCTGCCAACAGACCCCGCTATGGCGAAGTTAATGTAATGCGGATATTCGCTCTATAGCGAAATTCGTCGCACTTTTGCGGGAGAATGATAAAGTTTGGAAATTCGATGGTTCCTCGTTGGAAATTGATCGGAAAGTGAAACAGGTGGCAATAAAATGTCGGTTATGGAAATATTGGGTTTAAGGAGCAGTTTTGCAGAGGGGAATAGAAGGGTTCTTGTGTTAGTCTCCGGATAAATTGGCCAATTAAAAGAGGCAAAAGCGTGCTTCGTTTGGTCCCAAAAGGTTAATCATAAGTTTTAGTATGGAAGCCGAGGAGAGTTGGTAACAAACACTCAATTTGAAATTTTCAAACCGCAAATTAAAGATTGTTGCGTGCAGGACGAAACGTTTTCTTGTTGCTTTTATTCTGACGAGAAGATACGGACTTGAGAGTTGTAAATAAAAATGAGATTTTCGTGAAATTGGAGGGTCTCGAACGACTGTTTGAAATATTTGCGAGAAGAAAATAATAATTTAGGCTCGATTAAATCGAGAAATTCCATAAATTGCTGGGTTAGGAGTCTTGTAAGACGCATGTTTAGGAAGTAATAGTTAATCGACAAAAGCAGTGGTGAATAATTTAGTTTTTATTTGATATTTGATTAATTTTGGTATACACAAACATGTTATCAAAAATAAAAAGAATAGGAAAATTCTATATACCTAAATCCATCGACGTCTTTTTTAAAATTAAATTTCGGAAGTTACACACATCCGAGGATTCGCAGAACGCCGCATCCCTGTAAAAATCAGTAAGAATCATCGAATAAAATCAATCAACGGAAGTAAACTAGAGAGAAATAACAAATTAATAAGTTAAAATTAGTTTTGCACTCTGTTTTTCCTTCAAAAAAGCGAATATAACGTAATTTGTTAAATGATGCGATGCAGGCAAACAGCTGATCAGGGAATAATTTACTAATTGAAGCCGTGTGCAAAAATAACATTTTACTTTAAACTAGAATAAATATGCATCGAAACTCACGTTTTATCCGAAATATATGGCCCAGTTTTCTCTCTCTCCCCTCATCTTATAATTGAAGGAGCTATTAGTTTTTATTGACATCTCATCTCCCTGCCCTTAAGCTCGGAGTCAGCAATCCGTGTCACTGGAATACAATAAAAAGAAAACTGAGTAATATTTAATTAAGTATCGACCTCCGGCCAAAAAGTAATCCAGCCACTTGTTTTCTTTTCAATTCGCAAAACTTGAAACGACCCGAATTGTTTTGATCGATGGGAGAGATAGTTTAGCCATGCTAAAATTACCACCTATGGTGCAGTGATTTTTATAGTCATAAAACTAGTAAGGGAAAATAAAGTTATTGTTATTGTACGAAAGAAAAACGTGGAAATTCGCTCGAGAAGTTGTATTAAAATTGAAATTTCTAGAGATACTTGCGCCGTGTTGTTATAAAAGTGTGTTCAGTTATGGTTTACGGTAGTAAAAAGTGGTTTAATGACAGGAAAAGATGACTTTGTGTTATTGTAAGAGTATTATTTGCGAATCGGTATATAAAAGTGTTTAATAGTTTATTGATGGTTCATAATTTTAATCTGATCACAATAAAATCGACATTATGGCAGGGCGGTGTTAACAAATACATAAATTTAGTTATTGATCAGATTAAAATTTATAGGCGGAGAGAATTTGGTATACCTGAACACATGCGGGGAGTTATACGGTTTCTTAAAGGCAGATATTCGTTTGTTTTGCTCGATTTTGATGATGAAAGTCGGGGATTATATAAAACTGCGACTTTTGCAATCGAGGAAAATGTTGTTTCGATGTTATTTTAGTTTAATTCTGAATGATTACACTCGAAGGAAAAGTTTCGGAGTTTGTTTTCTCCATTTGCTTACATCTTTTACCTATTTATAAATGAAGCTTTAGTTATATCCGTGCAACTGGGATTGTTTAAGTAACATCTTGAACGATGGAATGCAAACGTTGCACAATTTCATTGGCCTTAATTTAGAAAAATTTTTGACATTTTGTGATGAAAATGTGAAAGGTCGCTTAATTAGCCTACTTTTCCTGTCATCCGTGTTGCAAAAGAACCTCCAAATTGATTGATCGGTTAATAAATTTCCTAGTTTATACACCACCAAGGTAAGGCTATGAGTTTCTCATGGTTAAGCCGTGTGATTTATACATATGCAGTCGCTTTTATCGGGATTAAAACGAAGCTTAATATATATAATATTCACGGAAAAGTTATAACCAAAACTTATTTGATAAATATAAACTAAAATAGATTATATAGTTCTAAACAAGTATAACGGATTAATTCTAATTACCTGAGAACCCCACAGATTGCACATCACTAACTCGGATGAAAATGGGTGTGTGTGGGATTAGGTGAAAATAGAAATAAAAAAGTTTTTTTGGGGGGAAAAATAGCTGTGTTTAGCAGGGGAATGAGTTTCTTAATTAAACGTCGTCTATCCCCGGTGAGTTTAAGGTTTTCTTTTGACGCAGTTTCTCTTTTCCTCCTAATCCTTTTAATTTCTACATTTTAAAAGAAATTGTACACAATCGACACCTAGTTCTCGTGTTTATACGCTCGAAAATACCTAATTTTGTGCAATTTTTCGAAATAATTCGTTGTTTCTTAATGCTGGATTGCTGGATCTTGAATCGTAACCAATCTCTCGTCTGAATGTATGGCTTTGATGACGCTATTATTAAAGGTCGACAAGCATTGCGGACTGCGATGAACAATACAGATTACCATTTGCTCGAAACCACAAAGGATTTTGTCGAGCTAAAAACAACGATTGGCATCGAATATGTTAAAAGTAATTGGCGTAACGGTATCCAACACTTGTTTCTTGAAAATATGAAGAAACTTTGGTGTCTTGAACTATAAATAGTTATGCGATAAATAAAAATTAACTCGTGCGTGAAGTTTGAACTCTTATTAAGAGTAATATCGCTAGGAAATCAGAATTTAATATGTAGCTAATTATTATCACGTGATAAACAGTCGCCGAGTTTAATTTAACCATCTAATATGGCAGAAGATGAAATTTATGGCAAAATAAAGCAATAGTCGGTTGAAATTTATGTAATTTTAGAAAACTGGTGAACTACAATTTATTTATAGAATTAATAAGATATAGGGATTTGGTGTAAACAGTCTACATTGCTAATTGATGTATCAACTCGAGTAAAAGTCTTCTTGTGACATATAAAAATTATGAATGGAATTGTGCAACTTCCCTAATTCATAAAATTCCAAAAATGTCAAGTTTACTCAAGCGAATGTTTTATTCATTTGACTTCACTCCAGACTGGAAAAAAATAAAAAGAAAGTTGTCGAGGGCAATGTACAGTTTCTACTTGATAAGAGCCATCGATTAGATAGTGCTACTGCAAAATGCAAACTCACTTTAGCATACAAATTCGTCTTGTCCACGATTTATCACGCGTATGTTTCCAGTAGCAGAAGGTTTGTCATTGCTACAAAAGCATCGAAACAACTGGAAGAATTCCTTAATTTCGTACACTGTTGACAGTAGACGACGATAAAGGGTTAAATATGATTTTCATTCAACGAATGAAACGTCTAAACTTTTGTCTTAGTGAAATATTTATTTATCAGCAGCAGACATCTGATCATTAAGCGTGAATTTCAATGTCGTCTGTTGCCATGTACTGTAGGTCAGTCACCCGGACCATGACAACCCATAAGTGAGAATAATACCAACTTGACTGGCTCAATTAAACTCACCTACTCGTTACGCACGAACGGGTTTTTGTTTCATATTTTCACTGCAAAAAATTTCAAATTTTCAAAAGGAAATTCAATGTTAAATTCATGTTAAATTTGTAAAATTGTGAGAAATTGATGTGTAAATCTCAATTTACATCTTATTTTAAATGGTGTACAGTAAATCCGATTTAACGGCTACCTTTGACCACAAAAAAGTTTGTAAAGTGAATCCTTACATCAAATTTAGTATTTTTAAATCTAAAAATATTTGCAGTGAATTTTTCCTTTCGTTTTTTTCTTTTCTGGTTTATTTTTATATATAAAAAAGAATTTAAAGGAATGACGTCTACTCACTTAAATGTATCTGCCGACTCCAATCGACACGAACGTCAAGAGATTTCTTGGAACGGTTCTTCTTTTTCATCCTCTTCTGGAAAAGACAAGAAAAAAAAAGTTTTGATAGTAAAACTCGGCTGGCGATATTTGTTGCAATTTTTTTTCCCCTTTCGTCGGGGTAGTGATAAAGTTTAATAAAATGTGTTGGATGGTAACAAACAAGGCGAGAAAATCACACAGCAAAGTCGTTTGTGCAGCTGTTGAGCGCGGGGACTCATTTCTGACCGCTTTAAATTGCTTGATTGGAGTGATTACACAAAAAAAGGGTTAAGAAAGTTGTAGGGGAAAAAATAAAGGAGGGGATAAAAAAAAAAAAAGAGGCACGAGTTGTATACGGTGCAGTAACCCTCAATCAACATGGTAGTAAAGTCATAAATGTCTTTTGGCCCAACCTTTGAATTTGTTGCCACACAAGAGTTCCAACATGTGAAATGGGTTAAAAGCAGAAAGCTGTGTGTAGTGTGGGTATATACATCACGTGAACCCTCTTCCCCATGTTAAACCGAGTTATTAGTCGCTCGATCGTGTCGAACATCGTAAGGGACAAGGAGAGTCGAGCTAAAATAATATTCTCGACATGGATTGTTTGCTGTGTAAAATTAGAAGCGAGGCGTTTTGGGGTAAGCTTGGAAAATAACTTTTATTACAACAGAGCTCTCAGCAGCGAAGTGAAGTGAAGATTCAAAGTGCACAATTGGGTTTTAACGGCGAGATTGTTCTCGAGTTTGTACGGAAATATGTGGAAATAATCATTTAGATTTTTTAATTTTTTTCTTTTCTTAATTTTAAATTAGAAAATGTAATTTTCCAGTCCCGGAAATGATGTTTACATTGGCTTTTTCCGGCTTGGCAGTCGCATTAAGTAGTTATGTTACACAGTCATTTCGAGATGAGGCCTTAATTAGTAAATTTGATTAAAAGAAGGAAAAAAATTCGACTCGAGAACTAGTTTTGAACTGTGAAGGAGTTTTTTTTATCGTTTGCGGAAGTTGATGTATGAATTATGTTTGATTGAAGGGTTTTTTTTTTTTTGATAGAAGTTGTTGTTGGATTGAATATTATTATTTTTTTTAAGTAACAGTATAATTAAAATATTATATAATTGAAGGAAATTGCTGGAAAAATTAGTTTATGGGTTAAAACCTGGCGGTAATTGGTAGGAATTAAACGAAAAAAGGTGGAATTCACTGCTTCAGTCTGGGTGGTTGGCTTTTTGATTGGTTACAAAAATGTTTTACGAGATTAAGATTACGATCTTATATCTTTTTAATCGTTCGTGATTACGGTTTATTTTAAGACCAAGAAATTGAATGTTTTACCATTAGGTTAATAAATTTCGTTTCCTTCCAAATCGAAGGTTAAATTCAAGATGGCGGAAAATGTCGGTTGATTTTTGAATTTACGATTCCCAGAATAATTCGACCGAAATAATTGGGTCGGAGAGGTCTGAGAGGGTCGTGGAGAAAGTTCAGTGGAAAAAATTGAACAAAAAATTCGATAAAAAGCGCAACAAGTCGCTGTTTTCGTTGGAAAAATGTTTGGTTTCGATCAAGCATCACTCTGAACGAGATTTTTTTAAAAAAATCTTTCTTCGGTCGGTGATTTAATTCTATGGCCTGATGAAGAATTAATTATTTGTTTGGTTTAAATTTTGTTTACATTGAACACCCAAGTACAATAGGCCATGAGGTTACTCTCATTAAAAGCCGGTGACAAGACTTGTGTATACTTATCAATCCGTCAGTCAAGCCTTTTGGTAATTTATGTAAGCTTTGTATAAACAGAGTAAAAAAGAAGTGCGGAAGATAAAAAGGAGTAACCTTATAAGCCAAACTCTGCGCAATAAAAAAAATATACATCTTTTGGAACTGCGTCTTATAGACAGACGTCAGATAAAAGCTGTCAAAAGTTAATAGCTGTAAAGTATTTGGAATATTCGAAAGGACAAGTGAGAGTTTTAAAAAAATAAAAAAAAGTTTAACTGCCGAAAGGGAGAAATGCGAGGAATTCGGTGCTCAATTTAATGTGATTGATGATTAGAATAATTCGTACGAGATTTGAGTTGCGAGAAACCTAGTTTGAGGTTTTTTTTTTTTTTTTACTATAGTTTCGGTGGTGTGGTTTTGGTCGAGGAATATTCTTTTATTTTTTTTATTCCTTTTATAATGCAGATATAGAAAAGAAGTGCGAGTTGGATCGAGCATGTACGTATGTTGAAAGAAAGAGCTTTTTCGTGTATGTGCAATTGAAGTTGGCCTAACGATTTCCATTAGAAAAGGCTTGTGTTGAATTGAAGGCAAGAAAATAAATGGGGAAATTAGCAGGAAAGGATTGCCTTTGCTCATTGCTCGCAGTCCAACACCTAGCTGGGATTTACTCGAGTTATTTCGACACGAACTCTTGAACTCGGAATCGAATTAAAATAAATTTATCCCTCAGTTTTTAAAGGGTAACTTTATATGCCTAAAGATGAGTTAGATGTCATAAATAGGTAATTAACGTCGCATTAAGTGTCTGATTCAATCTACATGTGATGAATTGTGTGTGTAGGAGTAGGGAAAGGAGGAAAAAACTGGATTTTATATAATGTACACACTGTTGATTTAAATGTGCCCTCAGTGTGTACGTGTTTTTTATGACGGAAATTTAATTTGGTTAAAATTTTTGTATAGTGTTGGATGGATTTATTGACAATTTCGAGGAAAATGTGTTATTTTGCGTGTAAAAGTTAGTTACAGTATATCTAGTCGTGGAATTTATGAATTTAACCTTGTAGCAACAAGCTGCAACTGTTGGTCAAATGATTGTTTTCTGCGGAAATATATTCAGTAATTCAACAAAAGGTGGAATGGCACGCATTTCCTTGTTTTTAATTTATTGATTTGGCTTGCACTTTTTAAACCAATAGTAGACAACTCTTTCAAAAAATAGATTAAGGATAAGAAAATACTTGTACTAGTACTATTACGTGAACTAAATGCACTTGAATGAATTAACCTAAATTTTATTCGTTGCTATTGACATAAATCGAGAAAATTGTGTTAAATTAAAGTAAAAGTTTTATCTGAAGCCAGGAAAAAAATGTGGTTGATTTGTGATAGTTTTCAGGTAATTGAATTTTGCAATAAAAAAATTACTATACGTGAAAGAGAGAATGGTTTCCGAGTTAATAAAGGGTGTGTCATATTGAATTTACCTGCAGTTTGTCGCCACTTGTTCACCGAACATTCCTAATTACGAACAACCAATGGATTTGCTTCTCCCGTGAAAAATTACTGCATTGATATTTCTGCTGCATTTAAAGTCAAAACAAACGGCTGTTAAATATGAAAGAAAATTACACAAATTGTTTGGAATGAAGGATAATACCCGTCGATTATAAATTTAATTACGAAAAGTTCACCTGCATCGACAATTCGGGCGTGAAACGAGATGAATGAACAAAATAAATAAATTTAGCACGTGGGAAATTAAACGTGTTAATTTTTAGTACCAGTATATAACTTATATAGAGTAAAAATAAAAGTATGAAGAAGAATGTTATGAATGTGGTGGACTTTGAAGTTAGATATTAAGACGAAAGGTCATCATCTTATGAGTTGGGTTAAATTTATCCTTCTATGTTGCTATTTGAGTGTAACAAGATGTACAATTTTATTGTACACGACGTGGAAAGGAAGGTGCAGCTTAACTCGTGTTGATACTTAATTTCATTCATTCTATATCTAATAAGAAAGGAACTCGGTTGGAAGCCATCAAGTCGAGTGATGTTTTAAGCTTATTTCATGTTGTACATTTATTATGTGACTACTGCATCAAACGTCTTAAAAAATACTTAAGATTGCAGTTTTCGGGTAGTCAAGTGTACAGTTATATTATAGGCAGTTCGAGTGTCTGTTTCTGTTTGGGCGGAGTCTGATAGGTTCTAATACTATCAATATCAACATGTATAATTTATTTTAGTATTTTATTATGTA
Source organism: Geophilus flavus (assembly GCA_034695885.1). Classification (NCBI taxonomy): domain Eukaryota; kingdom Metazoa; phylum Arthropoda; class Chilopoda; order Geophilomorpha; family Geophilidae; genus Geophilus; species Geophilus flavus. The sequence continues at coordinate 25,183 of JAQFZO010000227.1, forward strand.
TTTGTCTTTTATTGATTAATTTCGAGGAAGAATTGATCGATTTGGGCGGTTTGTTTGGATTTTTGATTGAAAAGTTGGTATTTTGTGGTTGATTAATGTGGTTAGGGTTTAATGTTTTTAAATGATATTTTTTTTATATAATTTTTATAGTATTTCATTATGTTATTGTCATCTATCGATTTATTTCGAGGAAGTATTGAGTCGATTTGGGCGGTTTGTTTTGATTTTTGGTTGAAAAGTTGGTATTTTGAGGCTTCAATGTTTTTTAAAAATATTTTATACATATATTTTTGTTTATAGTATTTTATTATGTATTTGTAATTTATTGATTAATTTTGAGGAAGTATTGAGTCGATATGGGCGTTTTGTTTGAGATATTTGCTTGAAAAGTTGGAATTTTGTGGTTGACTAAATGTGGTAGGGTTTGGTTAAGGTTAACCATTGGTGGTGGTATAGAAATGGATCGAAAAATTGATATTGTGGGTGTTGAATTGAATGAAATGTTGTTTGTTTTATTCTGATTGGCAGTACGGTATCATACCTGGATTAAAAGTTATTGCCCAGTTTGTAGTTTTAATTGAAGGAATGAAAGTAAATCGACGCTCGGCTATTGGTTGCCATTTTTATTTGTTTTCTGATACATGTTATAGGCTAATGTGTTGTTATATGTGTTTTTTCTATATATTAAAAACCCCTCCCATTCAAAAAATTTAATCCAATTCAAACTTTTCTTACTTTTATCAATAAAAAACAGGATGGAGGTGTGAAATTCTCCAATCACACGTTTTAACTCATACACAAAGTGAAATTTTGGGTTTTTCAGTGATGGCAGACAAAAATTTAGGAAAAAAATATAAAAATAATGAAAATATCTCTTAAAATTGTGTATAAACGTTGAAAGTTTCTCGCTACGTAGAAGTTTGGTTGGATTTAAGTTTGTAAGTACCCTAAAAAGATGCAAAATAGCGAGAGATAAACATTTAGGGTTGAGAAAGGGTATATGGCTTATGTAGATTGCAAAAATAATGAAATAGTTGGTAGTAAGATTAAAAAGTGTTGGAAGTGTCATGTTTCGCAGAGGATAATATGAATTTAAGTTAATAAGTATATAAAAAGAGAATAAATGTATCTACATAAAAACTTTAGGGTTAAAAGAGGCTATATGGATTACATTTATTTATTGCTAACTAGTTTTAACTTCATAGAGATTAAAATTAACTTCTGTGGCTTCAAGGGCAACATTCTTTTTCTAAAAAAAATTACAATAAATTTTTTTTTGTGCCATAAACAGTACGAGTTATAGTTTTTATGTATTTTTAAGAAGTTGCATTTGATACTGCGGTTATTAAAGGTTGAGAATTGGAAGTTTTGGTAGTTTTTTAAGGTTTTAGGTAAATATAAAGGTGGGGTAAAGTTTTTGAAAAGAATTTTTCGTTGTTACAGACTTTTATGGCCAAATTACATCTATTGAAAAATGCATATCTCAAGGCATTTTTGGAAGCCACTTTTTCACCCCAAAATAGCTATTTACAACCTACTTGGAACGCCCCCTATTGCTCGCAGGATTAGATTTCTTTGATCAACTTTTCGCTTGTATAAAATTTATGTACGGTTTAATTTTAAACAGGCAATTTTTAGGGAATGTTACTGCTGCCAAATCAGTTTATAAACAGATAAAATATTAAATTTATACTTTTATATTTATAATTACGCTGAAAAATTGCACTCGTTAGCCTTTGATGCTCCTAGATTGGCATCGGAGGATAATTCTTCACGAATATTTGTAATTTCTTGAAATATTACGGTGCAATAATATTTAAATAATTATATTCGATTATAATTATGACTTTTATGGCCATCAAATGGCATTGAGTCTATTTAAACACATTGAAAATAAGCAAATGGAAGATTTTATCACAAGAATTGAATGAAAATGAAATTTCATGATGGTTTAATCGATCATAATCAACTGTCTAGTTATATCACGAGGTACCTAGCGGTGTTTAGTCCATCCGAACTAACTGTTATCAGTCAAAAACTTGGATTTCCTTTTGTTTTTGTTTTTGTTTTTGAATTCCAACAATTTATTATCGAAGTAATAAAACTAAGTGGCGCATTCTGAGCTGAAATTTTCTAGTGAAAAACACTCTAGATGGTAGACATACACGGGTGAGAAAGCGGTGAGAAATAGTTGAAATCTCACCGGTATCAAAATAAAAGTCGGTACACTTGGATACTACAAAGTATCTATCCCTCCTCCTCCCTAAAATGTATCTGTAAATGCTTAAAGGAATTGAAGAAAGCAGTCTATAGATAAATTGGGGACTAATTGATAATAGCGGTAATAAAAGTTGCCCTATAAATGTCCATTTGTGTTTCTCGTGGAATCACTGGCTTTATTGCCTCCTGTTTTTAACAATTTTATGACAACAGGTTTTCCAGTATAGAATCAAAGCTTATCTCTAGCGATTCGAGCAAAAAATAGATGAAAAGGGGGAAAAAAAAGTAGTGCAAATGCTCGACACATGGGAATATTGTATTGGGCTATTAGAAAGATAAAAAGTACAGCGCCCGTTGTCACAGTATGGAGAAAGTGGAAGAGTTAAACATCGCACGTGTGCGTGTCTATGGAGGTTACGATCATAATTCATGAGCGAAAAATGAATAGAATCACGCCTTAATTCATCTCGACGACGAGAATATTCTCTCGACATTGAGAAGTGTGAACTACCGGGATTTTGCATAAATCAAGAGCTGTTTGATTGAGCTTCCAACGACAAGCGATTTTTCTCTTCCCCCTTTTACGTCCGTTCGTGACGGGCATACATCGAGTCGAAGGAGATAAGTTAGTTTACTGACTGTGAATGCGACGAGAAAATTAAAAAATAGGATAAAGGAAAAAGGGGAATTTTTCAACTTTGTAAGTGGGCGAATTAATGATTTTTTTAAAATTGATGATGTACGAGTCGGTCGGAGGCGGAAGTTTATCGGTGCGGTGGACGGGCGTTTTTATAACGGACGTTTGAAATCTTTTCGAGGCTCGAGTTGCGGCCATTACGAGGCTTCATGTACAGATCGAAAAGATGAAAAGGTGCTAAGGGAAATGGTGTTTATTACCTCGGTTTGATGATTCGAAAGGTGTGCGACGGGAATTTGTCGTGGCGACTCTTAGAATTTGTGAGGAATTTGAAAAAAAAGAAAAAGGGCGTCTGGGGAATCCAACATTGTGGTTTCGAAAGTTTTATTTTATTTAAAATGATTTCTTTCGATGAGATCTTTAGAAAGTTGATTTTTTTCTATCTCTTTCTCAGTATTTTGATTTTGTTGGATTGGGTTTTATAATAAAATTGTTATTATAAGTTGTGATGCTGTGGAAACCGGTCATGCGCAGTTGGGGTTTTTGAAGGAGGGAAAGCGAGCAATACATGTCTCGTATAGCCACCTGTTGACCATGAGTGAAAACAGTGACCCACGACTTGTGACAGATTCATCTTTTAAGACATTAAGAGGATATTTAAGAATTAATGAAATAAATTGAGGGATTTGTTTAACGAATATCCTGCTGTGTCTTTTGTATCAATGAGTGTGGAAATTTATGCTTTCGACTTGTATAGATTTAAATGGAACAAACTTGAATTATTCATACGTTTGGTGTTCTGCTTAAAATTTATTATATTTTTTTTTAACCTAAGAATTATAATACCGAAAAAATTAGAATTTTCTTTTTAAGATATTCGTTTGCATATTTTAATATTAAAATATTCAGATCACACAAGAAGTGTAGAAAATAAAGGGGTCAAAAACATGAATGTGGCCAAGTCACTAAGAAAAAAAATATTAAGAAAAAAAAAATTTCAAGAAGAAAAAAAAAAAAGGAGAATGATCGATTGGCTAAGGATTTTCACATACTAGTAATTTTTTTTAATTTTTTTTCGGTTGGCAGACAACCTGATATTTTTTTCCCTTATTCCAGAGACTTTTATAATCATAAATTTATTTTTGACACCCTGTAATTGCGAAAACACTTTAGGTTTTCCAATTAAAGTTCCAGAAAAAATTACTTGATAAATGCCGAGATGATTATTCGTTATAATAAAAATAACTGGAAATTGGTTTGCAACTTTGTAACTGTTTGTGAATCGCTAAAAGTAAAGACGCATTCATTAAATTAAGTAATTTTCTTAGTTGAATGAAGAATTTTAATGAGGGATTCTAGCTTTGTGTTGATGAAGGGGTGTCGAAGGGGTTTGACTTGGAAAACAATAGCTGCTATGTTTGATTGAAGGCGAATTGACGTTCAATTTATGCGATTGAGTTGGTTATGTGGAATTGAATTTATATCACGAGGTCAGAAACCGATTACAATGAACTTTTCTTTTCAAGGAAAAGTGGTAAAAGTTAAATTATAAAAATGTGTTTTCAAATAGAGTTAAATAACAGCTGCCAAACAGATGAGTTGTGCAATTTTTTAAAACATCGTATATGTATATTAAAAGGAGTTTATCAATTATGAACCAAATTTAATTTAATCTGCATTTTCGCGTGATAACTTAGGGAAACCATCGTGTTTTCTATAGAAATTATTAAAAGGAAATTTGTTAGCTTTGTTTCTCACGTGTTCCTAATTTTATCGGACGTGATAAACATCAACGGAGCGTAGAGGAAAGATTATTTATGATAATCATTGTATAAGAAATGTAAATAAGTGCGAAAACATTTCGCTAGGTGATATTTCATTCATTGTTAGTAGTAGTTCAAATTTCGCTCGATTGAGGTGCCATAAGGAAGGATCTATCGGTCAAGGGTTACAGATCGATTTTAATAAATTTCCTGCTTTTTTACACGGGGAGTTAGATAACGAGCATCTTTAGCAACGAGATAAGTGAGAAAATCGAATTTTATAACCAAATTTGAGGGTAAATTGAGGAAGTATTAGAAATTTATGAAAGTGTATTTTCAAATCCATATTTGGAGCGTGAAATATTTAACAAAAGTAGGTGAAGAAAATGTTTGTGGTCAATTTAGAATGGACCCCCGATCTATAAATTAGTATTTTCTTTTTTTAGTGGAATAATTGATAGTTTTATTGAATAATGAGGGAAAAAATCTTTTGATGAGAAATTCGTGCGTATTAAATCAAGAAAATAGATCAACAGAAGATTTTTTTTTCCTCTCACACTCTCTTCTTTTTATTTATGTTCCAAAGATTACTTACAGAAGCAAAAGTTGAACTAAGTTCACTTGTGAATGCATATTTTATCATATCCATTCCACTTTATGAATCCATTTTCACTTTGAGGGAAAAACCGGAGTTTATAGTCGAAACAAAACAAAAACAGTTTCTTAATTTTTCCTTTAATAAATTGGTCATAAACGAAGCATCGTATTACCAGCTAATTTCTATCGAAATGGCTTTTGACCTTTGATGTGCCTTCCTCCTTCCTTCATTAGGAAGTTTGTACGTTGAAAAAAAAATTAAAATGATTTAAAAAAACAATCCACCCAAAAAAATACTCAACTAATTTGTACCCTGGGATAAGGGAAAAAAATGCGTTGGAATGATGAAAAATTAAAATTTAAATAACTGCAAATTTGACCTAATTTTTTTGGTAATTTATTAGTTAGGAATCAGGTTAGTTATAAGCTATTTTAACGCGTAGAAAACAAGTGGTGATCAACATTTAATCCCAATCTCAAAGGATTAGGAATCAGTCGTGAGGAAATTTGTTTTACGAGCTAAAAGACCAATAAAAATTACACGTCTGTGAAGTTGGCTCACCAAGGTTGCCAGAATTTCTCCAAACGTTAGTTCTGGTTAGTTCTACGTTAGTTCATGTTTGTTCTAAAGTTTCAGCGTTTGTTCCG
>JAQFZO010000228.1:0-31041 GCA_034695885.1 Geophilus flavus
TTCCGTGTACTGTACAACAGATTTCTTATACTACATTTTTGTTTCTATATTTTTATTGCAAAGTTTTTTATTTTGACGTCATTTTGACGTTATAAGCGGGTTCTACTGTATTTTTATTTTTAAAAATTATTTTTACCCCATTTAGAGTGCTGACTACGCCAACACTGACGGTGTAGGTTTTATCATCCGGTAAGGGAGCGTTTAAGTACCCGTTGTACGTGCCACCATCTCCGACTACGAATGGCCTCGTGGCTTCGTTCGGTGACAATTCGGCCGTAACGTAGTACGGTATGTTGCGACTCATCGCTTCGGATACGTTTGTTAATTTCATGGCATCTAGTGGTTCGTAATGAGATTCATCGCGTACTATTATCACATAACTCGATACTGGTCCTGTGTCTAATTCTATTAATGGAAGTTTAATCGTCATCGTTTGTGTGTTACTTTTATTAAGTATATCTGGGGCTGATGGATTCGGTGGAGCTAAATTTCAGAGGAAAGAAAAGAAAGAAAAATAGGTATTAAATTTTTTTGCTAAAATTATTTTAAAAAAATATTTTTTTACATACTGCCAACTTCCGTCCAATAAACACCGGATGCAACCGGTCCATCACCGTAATCAGACAGTGGGATTATGCTGAGATTATATTTAGTTGCCGGTAATAGTCCATTGATGGACTGTTTGAATGTAGAGTTGGAAAAAATCCATTCTCTCATTGGCGCATCGTCTTTGTTATTCTGGTCGTAGGTGTATAGAATTTGAGCTGTCACCTGAGTAATAGAAAAAAAATTTGAATTTTAATACCAGGTCGAACCTCGTTATAATGAATTGCTCGGGGAATAAAAATTTGTTCGTTATAAAGAGGGTTCGTTAATCTGAAAACCCCGTTATAGCAAATTTGTTCGTAATAACGAGAATATTTCGTTATTACAAAGAAATTAGTAATAACGAACCGTAAGAAAAAAAATTGTTTTGGCAAAATATCGACGATAAAAATCGCGAAAATCGGTATTTTCAACAGGAAATGTTACTCATAATGAGAAAAAAACAGCATTTCCGGTTCTATTTTTGTTCTTAATAACGAAATTTCGCTATAATAAAATTTGTTATAACGAAATTTTTCATCATGGAATAGAAAGGGCGACCAACCAAATGAAATTTATAATTCGCTATATCACGAAATTCGTTACATCAAAGTTCCTTCTAACGAAATTCGATCTGTAATTAAAAACTCTATACCTACCTTATAGTTTTTAACGCCACCATTTATTTGTTCCGGGGAACTCCATCTGATTTGTAAGGACGTATCAGTAGCTGATGTGTTCAATAAATTCGTCACTGGACTCGGAACTACGAAAGAAAATTAAAATAAAATAAATTTTGATGTATATCCTCGAGTATTAACTAAGTTACTCATTAATCCAGTTGCATAAACGCTGTCAGATTCAACTCCTCCACATATTTGAGTTCTATTTCCTGAGCATTCGAAAGTACAATTTTCCGACGGTGCCAAAGAATTATATTTTGATCCACAAAAACAATATTTGGCCTCTTGTAATGCTGCGAACCTTTTGGAATAATTTTTTAAAAATATATTTAATTATTTAAAATGGAATATTTGATATTTACATGTGGTAAACTTGGATACAATCGTCGATACATCTGTCGATTGTGGTACTAGCTACAACTGAATTTGATTTTGTCATTTGATTTTCATGTTTGAAACATCCTTTCAGACTTCCTTTCTCTGTAAAAATAAATAAAAATGAATAAAAATAAATTTTTTGTTTAGAGATGTAAATTTCATATTTTTTTCTGTAATTTTTTACCTGTGGCAAAAAGCTGCACACATGAAAATATGAAAAAAATAATACTAAAGATGTTTTGGTGAATGGAAGTCATCATAATCAGATCAAAAATTATGGAAAAAAGATTTAGTTACAGCAGTGTGATAGATACATGACTGTGTATGGCTTTTGTTTCGTGAAGGTGATGAATAATGAAAAAATGACTGTGTAAACACATTTATACTACTTGGTAGCCATTGCTGTGGGTGTGGCAAGGTTAAGGTATTCTTAAACCCGTTCGACTCCCCGCAATTTCAACATCGAACAAAAATCGCATATTATCAAAAATTATTTTAAAAATCACTTAAATATTATTTTATTACATAAAAAAGAAAGGAGTAAATAAAAAAATTAAAACCCAACTATATTTCATTCGGAGTCAGACGCTTGTTAGATTTTTGTGTGTGACGTCACAGTGAGAGACAGGTTCTGTATTGAGTTTTTATTCTGTTCTTATTGCGGTATGTTGCATTCCGATTAAATTATTTACCAAACCTGGGACCAAATGGACGATTCAACCGGACCGGGAGAAGACGTAAGTGTGAAATCAAGCAAAGTAAAAATTAATTCAATAACAAAAAACCTGTTTTTTGACATTTTAGACGACATTCATTGTCGATGAAGTCAGTGATATTATAAAAGAGGTATATCTGCGTTAAAAAAAAAACCCATGATCAATACCAAACGTCGCTAATCGCATTAATTTTTAAATTAAACAGGCGGTCGAAACTGTCATCGGAGGAAATGCCTATCAACATCAAAAGGTGAAACAGTGGACATCCCTAGTAGTCGAAGCGTGCCTCACTCACTTGACAAACCTCAAAAAACCTTTCAAATATATTGGTAAACAAAAATACTAGTCGAATCCACCTATAAAAGATCCGCATAAAGGACTAGTCCACTTATTAGAGCTAATTTCAAATTCCACAATTTTTCCTCCATTGATTTACATGTACCTAATTTAAAGTCCGTTTTAAAGAGCTACGGATAAATGAAAATTTCGCTTTTTGGAGCAACTTTATGGCTAATTTTGCGAATTTGGCTCGTATATGAGAGCTTTCTAGTAAATTACACCATCCATACGTAGTTTATTCATTACTTTCGACATCCGAAAATGAAATAATGGCTTTTAAACGACGTACTTTATCAATTGGCGATTTTCAGAAGGTCTTAAAACCGCAAAACTGATTTAAATTGATTTAAAATGATTTTGATTCTTAAAATAAGCTACTTTTAAGCAGAAATAGCTTATTTATAGTATGTAAATACATATAAAAAAAACATTTTGAGCAATTTTTACATTTTACTCCACTCTTATAAGCGGATTCGACTGTAAACATAAAAAAATGATCATAATATTCATGTGTAATTTTTTTTTTTAAATTTTTAGTTACATGTGTCATTATGCAGAAAACCGGTGCTGGACTACACACAGCGAGTTCGTGTTATTGGGATAACACGACCGATGGCAGTTGTACAGTTCGATGGGAAAACAAAACCATGTATTGTGTTGTTTCCGTATTTGGGTTAGCGATTTGAATGGAATTGTAAAGTATATAAATTAAAATTGATAACTATTATATGAGATCTGTTATAAAATGACTAGATTTTTGTTCTTTTTCGCTATCATTTCCGAATAAAAGATATTTCTTTATTACCCTGACTCATTCTTGTTTTTATTCCATTTTTTTTTTAATTTTTGCGTCGACAAATCGATGGAAGTTAAGTTTTATAGCTGGATCAATACTACCATAGTGCACAAAATATAACAAAAAAAATTTTTATTAACAAAAAAAAGTGCGGGTTTAATACAAATTATGTTATAAATCACAATAACTCACCAAAAAACATTATTTTTTAATTTAAAATTCATTGTGCGGATGAAATTTAGCACTCACAATAACATCGGTTGGTTAGTTGATTAGACCAGAGACATACATTAATGTATGTCTCTGATTAGACTATGTTTCTAAACATTGCATTACTCCCAGTAGTATGTAGAGAAATAAGTATTTTTGGGAATAAATATAGAAACAAAATTGATACGGAGTAAAAGTACGAGTCGCCGTAAAATGGGAATGGAATATAGTACTGTGAGTGAATTAATGGATTTTGAAAATTGTAATAACCTGAGAAAAAAAATGTTTCGTCTCAAAAATAGATTTTGCATTATCATTCGACCACCTGCCCATTATATCGATTCATAGAAATATATTGCTACAACTAACTACTGAATTTCTTAAATTAATTTATTAAAACAGCACCAGGTTGGTCAAATAAACACCGGTCAGTTTTTGTATGGTTTTTGCAATTCAGACGGGATTTAGCGATACTAAACTACGCTAATAAGATCATTTTACCAATCTACGGTATTTTTTTTAGTACCGTAATTGATTATACCACTGATCGACGATGCAACCGATAATTTTTTTAAAATAAATCCATTACCAAAATATCCAAAATACCGCGATAAATATTTCTAAAATTCTATTTCCTGTCTGAATTACAGTTCCCAAACACGAGGGTGTGGATTTTGAGGGTTTTTCACTCATATATGGCACAATTAATCGTGTAATCGTAATTATTATATAATACAATTAAATTTTTAACTTTTTCTAACATTTCTGTGAATGATTTCTAGTGATGGGTAAAATTCATTTCTAATATCTACATCATTTTTTCTTGGTAGTTTTGTGAGATGAGTTAAATATACACATAATTGCAGTCGTTTCACGTGAAAAAAACAAAACAAAACGAGACAAAGAAGTCAACATAAGGGATTCCATTTATTCGACCCCCAAATTCCCTGCTTTTCCTCCCCAAAAAATTAAATTTTACCGCATTTTTATACCCCCAATTTTTAACTTGTTTCTACGCACATGTTTTGACAATTTCAAGTGGTTTTCACCCATTTCTGAACAATTTTTAGACGAATACCAACTGATTTCCAGCATTTACCAAACTATTTTTACATAAATCTACATAGGATAACGAAAAATCACTCAGAAATGGTTTGAAATCATTCGAAAATAGTTTGGACATAACAGAAAATCACTTACAAATCATCAGAAATCATTTAAAAATTATTCGGAAGGCTGGAAATCAATTGATTATCATCTAAAAATCGTTCAGAAGTGACTGAAAACCACTTGGAAATTTTCAAAAAATATTTGAAAAATGATGTAGAAACAAGGTAAAAATTTAGTGTATAAAAATGGGGTAAAATCTAGGTTTTTTTGGGAGGAAAAGCAGGGAATTTGGGGGTCGAATAATTTATCCCCAATTTCAAAGCTTTGTCGCTCATTCTATAAATAGAAATTTAAAATCAGTCAATCAATCGATTGATCGATAATCATTGCTAATCAAAGTCATTAAAATCTAACATCGACGTAATTTACTATTTCCAGCTCTTGTTGACATTTGTTATTTCAGATTATTATCAAACCTTGATTTCGTCATGATGTAATTCCCAGAGAAAAAAAAGAAAATGAGAAACGAAACTAATCCTTGATGGGAAGAAAAACCTATTACGGCGTCTTATGATTTCTTCCTTCCTTTTCTTAAATTTTATTTTTTATTTTTTTTATTTTTTAATGAATCGTTGAACTGATAAATAAATATAAAAAACGTTGGATTTCTCTTTTTAGGTCAATTTAAACATTATTTTCTCATTTTCATTTTGATGTCCTTTTTGAGCATCACTTCCGGTAATTGGGAAAAGAAGTTTCATGCTCGAAAGGAATGAACGACCCTAAGATTCAAATCGTTAAAATATTTAATGGTTGAGACGTTGAGAAGATATTCAAAATAGTCAAACAAGAAATTTAGGGTCAATGCTTATGTCTGGAAATTACGTCATGAATCATGATATTTTCATTATCATTTGGAAATTCTATATATTTATTGACTGGAAACTGAGTTTTTATAACTTTACTCTTCTTGAATACTTTGGTCTTAAGCTTTGTTTGTTTGTTCACCTTTAAAAAAATTACCGTGGCCAGCCAAGAGAGCCTTTTCCCCACACATGCGCACTGAAAACACACCATTTACCCACTGAGAATGGATTTTCTGACATGGACAAATTATCAAATGCATGTGTTTGCATCGATACATTTACATGCCAAGAGTTTTGCAGATAATTTCCGTTGGCTTACTGTAACCCGCTGGTCAGTGAAAATTTTCCACAAGACCCCGATGTTTGCATAACTGTCCTCACTCCTTGTCCTTAGGCTTGAATATTAGATGGTGGTTTTTTCCCTATCCAAGCTTGAATGGAATTTTTATCCTTCATTATACGTTCAAGAGTTGTATGTCTCTGCACTTGACCATCGTCCACTCCACTCCACTCGACTTGGTCGCCAACGCCATACCGTATTGAGAAGCTGGATATACTGCACATGCGCATGTCAAGAAAATCTAAAGGCATAGGAATATGTCAAATTTACTCTCCTTTCACCAATTGTGGAGGCCAATGTCAACTCGAACGAGAAGATTTTATTTCGAGGAAATCAGTGTTTGCTCGACTGCAATACTCTTCTTCTTTGGAAACTTGGCTGAAAATTCCCTGCATGTATTCATGTTGTATATGCTCAATGGGTACGTATGTAGCCCAGTGAAGCCATAAAGTGAGTACGGTAACCAATCATCTGTCATTAGATAGTTTGCATATTTCGTAACAAAACGCAAATACTAAACGAAATTGACAAAAATTTACCGAAATTTCAAAATTTTCCACTTTGCATACTGATCAAGCGCGCCAAAACGCAAATCTAAATTTCTAAACACCTGGGTTGCACTAAAACTAGATACAACCAATGGTGATGCCGTTTGCTCAGATATGGGCATTCACACGGAATTAATCGAATTTTAACTAAACCTACCTTAATTTAATCCCATGACTTATGTAGAATTAGATTTTGCTTCTATTTCAACGTTTTTAGGTATTCGATCGACTTCTATAGTGTTTTATAACCTTCGATTTAATCACGACACAATTAGATCGAGAGGATCCATTGTGGTTGCGTGAAGTGCTCATGCTCGCAAGTTTCGTGTCATGTTCAGTAGCTGCCTCAAAATTCAAATTTTTTCGTATTGCTGTCAACGAAACGAAATCACTCTTCTGATTTTTGTATACAAAATTAGCATTGCGTAGCAAAATCGGGTAAAACGTAATTTGCGCAAACTGTCTATTATTGCCCAAACTGTGATTTACTTTCCAACAAAAGCGGCACAAAGAATAACATTGTTACGATCCTAAACCAACCGTGAAATCCAATTTTAAAACAAGACAAACAAGGTTCAAACAGTCTTCAATGCACCTACTGTATTATACAGCACAACAACAAATAAATAGTAGACGGTTTCGAAACATCCGAGTCGATTGCGCACTATGGGCTTTACGCAGCTTAACTTTAAACATATACTGCGCAGATAACGGATAATGAAGCATGCAAATTTGTCACAAATTTATGCTTCATTGAATGATTCCCAGATTAATCACCAAATCCACCCTATCTACTTAACAATACAATTATCAGTCATCATTCCCACTAAAATCAAATCCGCCATCTTTTCTTTCACACACACACTAAAAAAAAAAAAACAAGCCACAAGAGCCTCGCCTTTCAACACTCACATTCATTTAAACAATTTTAAGGTCTTTGCAAAGCATTTCACACCTTTTAAGATAAAAATTCCCCTTCAATAGATACCAAAATAGAGTGGCAAGTGGCAAATAAGAAAATAAAATCCATTTTTCCCCTATATAAGACCTTTCTTCCCAGCCAAAAAAATAAAAAAACGATTTTTAAAATACAAATCAAATAAACATTTCCATTTTAGCATATTCCATTCACACAAAACGATCACCCAACTTGAAATTGAATAGAAAACTTTCCATATTCCTCAAAGAAAACATTCATTTCATGGTTTCAATTCAAACAAAAATGCCACATTTATTAAAAAACTACTACCTGTGATGCCTAATTTCATCAAATTATTCATCACAGGATGTAAAAAGCCACTTCACACCATAATTCTTCTCCCAACATTTCTCAACATGATCAACTTCTTCCTTTCCAAATTAGGGTAATGCACATAGGAAAATAAATTGCACTGCATTAAAACCCAGCGTCAAACTTCTATCTAAATTAATGCAAAGCAAAAACACAAAAAAATAGGTGCATTCAAAGTTTTTGTTTTAATGATTTTCTCTTGTTTTTTAAAACTGTTTCTCCTATAAACATAAAATAAAAAATTGCGTCGTCATTTGTCTGTTGATGCTTTGCACACATTGGACACTAGTGGTAATAAAAACATTTTAAAACCATTTTTGCTCTATGATTAACAGAAAACAGAAAATTGCGTCATCATTTGTCCATCGATGCATCACACACATTAGACACCAGGGTAATTTGAATAAATTTAAATAAACCAATGTGTCCGAGACGACGGTATCAAAGTGACCCAGTAACGAGTCGACTGTCACTAGATTCTCGTCTCGATTGAAAGTTCTGCAATTTTACCTCAGAATTTCGACAAAATCAAATTTAAATCGGTCGTTTTTTGTTTTACTGTTTTTAGTGTTCCGTTTTCTGCTTAGTGGTCAAATTAGCAACTAACGGTCAAAATCCAATAAAAAAACAAAAATATTTGGTTTGTAGAGGGTATTTTTGGCTGTTTTTGTCATAAACTGTTTTTAAACAACAGAACAAAATGGAATTAAACAACAAAAACAAGAACTCTGAATGCACCATTATTTATTTTCATTTTTATTTTTTTTACTAATTTAAAACAACCAATTATCATCTTCCATTTCACCTTATGATACGATTGATGGCGCGCGAAACTTGGCAGCCATATTGTCACTCGCAATTCCCAGGGACATACACTGCAAGAATGTTTATCGCTATGGTAACCATGACGTAAAACCGACGATCGAAACATCAGCATGTGACTAATAAGAACGCATCATGGCTGCCTCGATAAACTCGAAACGATACCTCGTGTGTTTATCATCCCATAAATGGTACCCCATGTCGCGGGTTATCGTGTATTTTAACAAGATGCGTTCTTTATTAGACGTTATCGTCTATCGACGTTATTAAAAAGTTAAAAACAAAACCGCTATTTATATTTTACGAGTCTTAAAGTATCCTTTAAAGTGTTCGATTTCAAAATACGAGTGAGAACTGTGAAATCCATCAGGAAAATATAAAAATTTTATTTTATTTCTTATAAAAGCGACCTCTGTCGTCCGAATTTCGACGGATTTTTTTTAAAAAGTGGGGAACTGCATTTGTACCGCATTTATCAAATTTCTCGTAAATATACTAAGATAAATGGTGAAACAATACCGAATGCGTGCAGTAATAAATTAAAGTAACATCGACCAATGATTTCTGCACTATCATCTGCTTCAATGAGTTCTATCCTTGGCATCTATTTTTAGCAACATCTTCACGGATCTCCCTTCCTCGTTCCGTTTGACGTCAGCAACTTGTCTCTTAACCCTTTGAGAATCTCTTGGCGAAAACAGTTAGTTGGGGGAAGGGGAAAAAATAAAATAAATAAAAAAATGTAATATTTCTAATAAAAGTTCACATGCAGGAAAAAAATTGCAATAAACTAGGCATGCGTAAACAATGGTTCTATTTTCTATGTGAAAATGCCTGTAGAATTTAATTTAATTTTTCAATTTCAATATTTTATATTTTTCTTATCTAGAATGAAAAAAAGAAATCAGTAGAAATAGTTTCACTGAGGTGTCGCCGGTTTGCTAGTTATTCAAGCAATACCAGGCGGAAAATGATACGCGACTGATGATGACGCAGTGGACTGGGTGGTAGATGGGTGGGTGGGTGTTCTCATACCGTTCTCATACACTCACAAAACAGTAAGGCTTTACACATTTGTTCACTTTGGCTTCTAGGTTGCAACTGTCAATCATGCACAAATCAGTCACACACTTTACTTTTACTCCCCTTGTGACTTACTACACTAAATTACACTTTTGACTTCCGTCACTCGATTTTGTGACATACTGCAGATGTAATGCTGTGAGTTTACTCTGTTAGAAAATCAGGTATGTGTGGAATTCTATATTACAAATTATTTACTAAAGTAGTAAGTATCATGAGTAAGCATGGTCATTCAAAGATGGATGACATTGTACGATAAGGAGCCACAAATGGCGCTACTCTAAAAGATACTCAAGTAAATGTAGTAATTGAGTTACAACAGTGTGCATAAGCATAATTCACACAAAAATAATTGCGTGTTGCAAACTTTGCATGTAAATGTAATCCGCCCAATTAATTTTTTTCAAATCCGCATCCAAATGTTATCCGTAAATCCGCGGATTCATCCTCTATTGCAAAGCATGCCTAAATATTAGTTACTTAGCGCAAGATTGCACTAGATCTGTTTTGTGTAAATTTAATTTTTTCAATTTCAAAATTTTACGTTTTTCGTATCTAGAATGACGAAAGAAATCAAATCGGTCCAGTAAAACTCGATATGCACAAAATGAAGTGATGCCGGTTAATCATTTCATTCAATAATCCACTACTCCACACCAATGACGTCACCCGATTTTGTCACATCACATAAAGTACGTGCTCGAGTGTGCTCCAGGAAAGCCGACATTCAGAAAATTCGTCCATGAGATTTTAAAATCTGATTTTATTTAAAATTTTTAAAGATTTTGAAGAAATTTCCTATACATAGATTTTTTTATCTTTGTTTTTTAAGGATTTTTGTGATT
This sequence comes from Geophilus flavus, assembly GCA_034695885.1. Lineage (NCBI taxonomy): Eukaryota > Metazoa > Arthropoda > Chilopoda > Geophilomorpha > Geophilidae > Geophilus > Geophilus flavus. The sequence continues at coordinate 10,613 of JAQFZO010000228.1, forward strand.
TTTCAGATTTTTTAAAAAAGATTTTGTGGTTAAAGATTTGTAATTTCTCTTGGGATTCAACGTCAAATCCCTCGATTTACTCCATGTCGAAAATCATTGGTGTGCACGTAAAGAAGTTCCACATCAAAAACAAAGATTGTTGTGATAAGCAAAATGAAATTTTTGTTTATGCAATGAATAAATGATGAGTCGAGGTAAATAAAAAGGGAGTAAGTAGAGTGTATCACTTGGCACGAGATCAGGAAAGAGGGTAAGGTTGATGTCGTTTAATGGTTTTTAAAGAAAACGTTTTGAAAATAGTGTAAATGAGTGACAGGTACTTGAACTCATCATCGCCTGCTGATGGATGACAAGTTGGGATGGATGGATGGATGGATGCAAGAGTGAGGACAGACGGGAAAATCGTTGCCAAGATAAACAAATGCGTGCAAAAAAAAAGTGCCAATTGCTGGTCGACGACGGGCAGTTTGTTTCTTTTGTGCCAAAGTTTTAACTGTGTTGCTAAATGGAAGATTCGTTTTACATCACTTATTTAAGTCGTTGATGACATGAAACAACAAAGATTTCCTTCGGGTCGTGTTACAAAACAAAGATTGCGTTTGTTTATACACAAATTCACGGGGTTATAAACGTGAAAGAAATGTATAGTTGTTTTTTTTTCCTTTTAAGAAATTAGAGGCTTTAAAATAGGTGAATAATTTAAAGCGAATCGTCAGTAAATGTAAACAAGGTAATGGTAAATGGGACTCGATTAGTTTGTGACGTCAAACGATCACACCAGGCTCGAAGTTGTTCGTGATTGGCTGTTAACCTCCTCACCTTAGCTGTAATTACAACTCTTTGTTTTCTATCTCAATCACCAAAAGATGAACAGAAATAGTCTGCTGAGAATTGTTTTCATGTTGCGCCAGAAGTAAATGAACCTTGAAAATAACAAGACTGGCAGCGCGGTATGGTGGTAGTTTTTAAAAAATAAATAAAAATAAATAAATAAATAACAAAATTTTGATGATTTTGATTTGAAAGTCATGGTTATTGACCAGATTCAGAAGGCTTCAGTTGGATTCACTGGATTTAGTTGTTTCATCCGGAATTTTTTTTGTGTCTCATGGTATGTATGGTTTTGTAACCACAAAGACATTGTATACCAAAGAGTTGAATTCCAGGTCGCTTTTCTTCCTCTCTTTCTCAGGAGTAACGACTCCATTCAGAGAGTCCAACATTCATGAAAATGTTTACGGGCTCAAAAGTCCAATGAAAATCCAAAATCTTTAACCACAAAATCTTTAAAATAATTCCTAAATTCTTTGAAAATCCCCAAAAACCTTAAAACATCCCAAAAATCTTTAAAAATCTATACAAAATCTCAGAAAATCTTTACAAAAAATCTTTTAAATTCTCACCGACGAATTTCCCGAATGTCGGACCCCCTGAATCAAAGCCCCTGTGATCAGGATATTTTGTCTCTTTGGGCATGCGCAGTTCACACCCTCAGGTTTTCCGCCTGCTGTAGATGTTCAGCCGCAACTTAGAACGTAAATAAAATATCCCCAGATGCTTGAAAACAATTGCCGTCATCACCGTAGCTTTACTTATATTTAAAATATTTCATTTTCAAATTCAGAATTAATGTCAATCATCAGCTTGGCACGTTTACAGTTGACGTTCTTTATTTCAGTACACATTTCTTGCCTTTTGCAGTGTTTTAATTTGAAGTTACAGGTTTTTCCCGCGCTGAAGACTGACTTGGTTCCAGCAGATTCAGAAATTCAAAATTGTGCATGCTTAAACAACCCCTTTATAATTATCCCCTGGTCACACGACTTTTGATTAAAGTTGTTACTCCAGGGGAAGAGAGGAAGAGAAAGCGATCCGGAACTCAACTACTTGTCCTTGGCCTCGCTAACAGTGACACAATATTGCGGTATTTAGCGCACTTCCGGTTAATTAGGAAATAGAAATTTTATTTTAACAAAACTCCAGGAAATTCTTACAAAATTTCAATTCCTGACTCAACCGGAAGTGCCATTTTAGCTCGCTTTTAAACCAAATTGGAGTGGAGTATAAACCAAAGTGTTTTCAACTTTCCTTCTAACATTTATCTTTTATCCAATAAGTAGTATAACAGACAGATATTTAGTTTCTATCCATGGGAAGGTTTTTGTCCCGTTGTTATGCTTGACCAATGGGATTTAACCTCACTACTCAGTGAAAGCACTTCAGCAGGTTAACTGCCAACCCCAGTTGATCATCTCAGCCCGAATCCCACTTTACTGTAATAGGAAATGTAGTTCACAGTCGGCTCTGACCCATTCCTCGATCCTCCATACTTGCAAATGGCGACAAATCCCAATTTTATGTGCATTTATACACCACTAAAACCATAGGGACGAATCCCGAAAGTAGACAAAAAAATTCACATTTGTCGGGCAAGGCGAAAGATGACCATCCACCATGTAAACAATGCTGGCTTTAAACAATCCAGATTATTCTAAACAAATTGCAATGTCTGTCCTCTTTAGCAACATTTTATATTGTCATCATTTTGATTGTTGTATTGTTGGGTAGCTTTTTAAACCCAATTGTAAATAAAATGGCCTTCAAAACAGAATAGGAACATTATCTTCACCTTCACTTCAGTTGTCTCTCTCAATTTAAAATTAACATGTAAAATCTCTGATACTTCATTATGGTGACGAGGATCATTGCCTGTTTGGCACCATCACCACCATGTGTCAGTCGCCAGTGACACTTCTTTTAATAGACAAATGTGAAAGATAAGTTTCTTTTGAGGGATTTTAAACAATAAGGATGGTAGAATCTATTTAATACTAAGCCTACTGATGCAAGCTCTGATCATTCAGAGTTTGCAATTGTTATCAAGCTAATAATGGTTTTTAATAATCTTGATTGTCACGCATTGTACCTGGTCAAACACAGCAATAACCACATATTAAGGCATTAACCAATGGGGTGAATAATTGCAACAGCAGACAAAACTCTTGGAAAGAAAACTAATTGCCATTGTTCGATTTTAATACTAGTGAACTGATGGGACTGTTCACCTTATTGCTTAATGCCATATCACGTGGCCACTGCAATGTTGGACAGGAACCATGCGTGACCCATAATCGCCTGATTATTGAAAACTCCTAATATATTCAAGCGGTTTTTCATGTCATTCTGGGCTGCGCATGTGCAGATCGGTCACATAACACAAACAAATGAACAACTGAGCAATGCTGGTGGAAAACTCCTTGCTCGTTTCGATGCCTGATGCGGCAATAAAAGGTAAAAATTGGTTTCTATGGTGACCCCTTTTGGCAGCCATGTTTTGTTGGTGCAGCCATGATTTTAATTACTGTTTCATTTGTTTCACTCATTTTTCTCAATTGATTTATTGAAAATTTGCAATAACTGTCAAACCCAAGCCATGTTTGTTTGGACTGTTATCATAATATAGTTTTTGGTTATTGTCACTTCCGTTACACTTTTTTGTCATTATTTTTTTCACCCCTGCCTCAAAATTTCAATTTCTCACAAACAAAATTTTGACTTTTTAGAAGTTTAAAAAATTCGATTTTCTATTTTTATTTACCCCAATAATAAATCAAGAACTGTATATCAAACGACACTTAAACTGTTTATTATATTCGAAATTCGACCTAATTCCACCTCTAAAACCGCCATAAAACTCATACACGGAAACATGTTTTACACCGTCCAAAATTTATTATCCCTATAAATTCGAAAACGTTGGTTTAAAACTTTTTCCAACATTACACAATCCATACGACAATTAAATAACACAACACGAGAAAACCAGAGAAACTTAAAACCTCCAAAGTAATGTCAATAATAAAACTTAAGCTTTAAAACTCTTGCATAAACATTTACTATTTAATTTTAATTATTTCAGGCTTTGTTGATTTATATTTAACATTTCTAACTACACTCGAGACTCGACTCAGTAAAACCGCGCAAATAAAACCGTCCGAAATAAATCCGCCGCAAAACTCCATCAAAAACCTCAAGAATTCCTTTTGTAATTGACTATGTCAGCAAAAATAGTGCCAATGAATTTTAAGGATCGGTTACAAGTCTTTAAGCTTGTAATCTACTTCTAAAACGGGAAATGAAACGCATTTTGGTTTAAAGCATCGGAAAAAGGAAAGGGGGAGGATAGTATGGGTCTTAATTGGTTATTGGGGTAAGAAAATGGAAGCTAGTTCACGTGAATCCCTTTTGCTTCCATCTTGGGATCAATAAGGGGGTTGCCAAAGAGCAAAACTGCACTGCAGTGCCACGCCCTTATGACGACAGGCGACACGTTTGAAAAAACATCACAACTCACCTGACGATGTACTTCAATCAATTCAGAGAATTCTTTTGTTTTGTTTTTTTTTTGAGAGGAAAAATGTGAAAAATCGAAACATACTTTCATTTTATTTTTTGACACGTGGATGTAAACGTAAAATATTTTTTTTATATAAAAAAATTTTAAAAAAAAATTTTATCGTACTGGGTATATTGAAATATGACCTGATTTTGTGATTTTTTTTTTGGTTTAAATGATTAATAATTTAAAATGTTTGAAATTATATTTTTTTTCCTTGTTGGGTAGAAGTGGTGTACTGCTTACAGTCGTACATTTGTGAACCAATATTTTTTTTTGAGAAAAAACGTGAAAAAATCTATAATACCTTATTTTATTTTCTGATAAGTGGATGTAAATGTAAAAAATATTTTCTTTTTATAAAATAAAATTTGTAAATAGAAATGTCATTGTACTGGGTACGGAAATGTGTACTATTTTTGTGGTATTATTTTTTGAGGTTTAAATGATTAATAATTACAAATGTCTGAAAAAAATTAAATTATTTTTCTTATTGGATAGAAAAACTGTACTGCTTACAGTCGTACATTTAAGTACCAATTTTTTTCAGAGAAATATAAAAATTTAAAAATTTTAAATATCCTAAAACACAATGTTTAGTACAATTCTTGCAGTTGTACTGTTTACATTTTGTGACTTTTTCCACTTTGGCATCGACTTGATTGCCCCAAATTCCCAACAGAGTGGACTGTGGAGACATTACATAATTTATATACAAATTGTGATATAATAGAAATGCGTATTTATTATATTTGACATTTTTGTTTGACTTTTGATATTTTTTTCCTTTGTCTGGTTGCATATGACCTATGTCTACCACTGCAAAAAAATTTCAGATTTACAAAAGAAAATTAAATGTGAAATTCATCGTTAAATTTGAGCTTTTACATTTGTAAAATTACAGGAAGTTTATTTGAAAGATAATGTGTAAATCTTAATTTACAATTATTTACTGTACAGTAGTCCCAAAATTTTTATTTAAAAAAAAGATAAAAATCACAAGAACATTTGTAAGTCACAAAAAATGTACGGTACAAAAATTACAAAAAATCGTACTGCTTACAAAATAACAAATTAAAAAAAAAATTATAATATATTAAAAATATTTTTTTTAAAAACTTATAAAAATAAAAATAAAATTATGATACTAAAAACCGTACTCCTTACGACCGTACTCCTTACAAACGAGTATGTTTTCCAATTCATTTTTGCCTATGCATTCTATTTCTATTAAAGGAACCATTTTGTCGGAAACTCTTTTCCTTTTATGGTCCCTTTGGAATGAAAGCGAAAGTGTAAGCACAGACTAGAAATGAGCAAAATAAAAAGCTTAAGAACCCACATGTAAGCAGTAAGAGTCCAACTGATATGTCGAAAGAAGTCGGAATAAATAAATAAACAAGAAACGAATATATTCTTCAAAAAAAAAAAATCTTCAAATCCGATCAGTGTTTCTCAATTCCTTTTTCTTTTATCAACCTATTACGTAACAAACTGACATTTATTTCTTATTAAGTTTAACTAAAAGCCAAATTAATTGCAATTTCAATTGGATAGCCGGCTGTTTGAAGTCGTAATTAAATTTTCACTTCCATTTTGAATCGTGTTACATCGGTCAAACATTAAATAAAAAATTTTAATTAAAAAATAAAGAGATGATAGTATAAAATGGAGAAAAAAATAAAAAAAGGTAGTTTACAAAAATCCATACGACGGGTTAAAATTACTTTAAATTCTTTAAGAAGTCGACACACCTTGGAATTCCAGAAATTCTCAAAAACTCCGCCAACGCTTCGCTGCATTACACTGAATTTTTCGCCTTCGTTCTTTTTTTTATGGTTTTTGGTATAGAAGAAAACAAACGGAATAACCTTCACCAATTTTTCACTTGTTTGCATTTTATGTCCTTTTAGTCTTATGTCTCATTTAACGTAAACACGCGTTTCTGCACTTTTTTGTTGCCCCTTTTGTTTTTAGATTTTTTTTTTTGGGGGGGGGGGGGGGGTGAAATAAGTTGGATTTGTTGTGTTGTGTTGTGATGTTGTGCGTTTCTGTTTTGAAATGTCAATTTTTGACGTGAAAATCTATTTTTTGTGGTTAAGCAGAACTCTTGCATGATTAATGATGGAAACTGTAATCAAATAATTCCAGGGGTCTGACATTCAGGAATTTAGTCAGCGAGATTTTTTTAATTTTTACCCTTCTTAATAATTTGGGATTTTTTTTTGAATGGTTTTGAGGATTAATGAGATTTGGGATTAGTTATAAATTTACAGATTTGAGATTTTTAGAGATTTTTTTGAAGATTTTTGAGATTTTTGGAGATTTGAGATTATTTTTTGAGATTTTTCAGATTATTTGAGATATTTGAGATTTAAATTTTTACAGATTTTTTTCAGATACCGGTATTCAGAGATTTTTGGAGATTTTGGAAATTTTTGGAGATTTCAGATGAAATTTGAGATCTAAAAATTCTGTAAAGTCACCAAAATTTCTTTTATAATCTTCCAAAATCTCTTGAAATTTTTTCAAGATTGAGATTTTGAATTAAATAATTTGTGATTTCGTAGTCTACGTTGCAGACCCACTTCGCCACCCGCCCCAACCCCAACGCCCTCGGGTGGCGAAGTGGGTCTGCAATGCAGACTAGTTTTTAGAGATTTTCTAAGAGTAATTCTTTACTCCACACATGATATCAATACTCTACACATGATATCAATATCACTTTTTAAAAACAAGTTTTTAATATTTTAATCTATATTCCATGTTTTAAAATAACAATAATAAAATACCGTTAACAACAGGATATTAAAACCATAAAATAACTTAATTTTAAAATCCACTGAAAAAAGTTACAGATCAAAATTCCAATAATTTAATTTAAAAAAATAAACAAGTCATGTTACACTGCTCCAATAGTGCAAACACAGATAATTTAATTTTTAAAAACAGTTCAATCCTTCAGCCAAACATTTCACAACTGAACATGTCTAATGTTACAATTCTCGTGTCTGAATCTTTCAAAATTGTTTCTTTCGGCCCAGATTCACCTCTTTGCACAGTTTGGTGTTTCATTATGGAAGACATTATCGGTAATTGTAGAAATGCATTGCACGCACGCACACACCTTTAATCATCAAATTTTTTTAAAAAAAATAAATAACATAAAATAAAATAAACATTTTTATAAATTAAAGCTCCCCATTTTCCACCCGTGATTCACAAACCGGAAATGAGATTACCACATGTGTTGAAAATGCATCGAAATGCCAAATATCAATTTTAACATTTCAACCTGACCTTTTGCTGCATTTCCTGCCGTTCCCATAACCCCAGAGATATTACTCAAGGTCAGGTTTCTCCTAGTTACAGACTTACAGTATAGAAAAACTGTAATGTGTAATCAGTAAATGGAATTGCACATAAATATTTATATTTCTTTTATTTATACATCAAACGTGCATTTAAAAACATCATATGAGTTTGTTTTTCTATGTAAAAAATTGCCCGCATTAAAAACTTGACTTAGCTACGGTTTCATGTCTAAAGTGAGTTTTTTGATGTGATTTACGATTGATTTAACTCTCCTTGGAAGGTTTGAAAACAGTGAACCAATTTTAAACAAAGAATAAATTTGCATTTGAGACGAATTTTTCCAGCTCACGAGAAGATTTTGCAAGATTTTCACTCTTGTCATGTCATTTGTTGAAAAAAATTAGGAATGTGAAATTGGGGTTGGGGTTGGGGTTGGGGTAATATTCAGTAAATATTGTTAGTTAAATGGCGTGAAAATAGATGAATATTGTATTTGGAGTTCTCGACATGTCTAGTACTTGTTGGCGCCGTCATTATTTTCAGGGCAGTTTCTTGTCATTTGCCTGAAATTGACTTGTCTGAGACATGTCAAAACCAAATGAGTTTGAGTGAACACAGCTAAACAAAGTGCGTTTGAAAAATTCTTCGTTTGGTGGTGTTTGAAGATATTATTGACTTAGCGCAATTTCGTGCGACTCCATTTACGACAACGACAGACAACAAGTAATTTGCTGATTACTTGATGTCGGAAGCACGACATCAAAATTTCGTTTTAGAATTCGCGCAGAACAACAAACAAAGCCAAGACGGAATTCACACATCCGTTTGTCGTTGTCTGTGGTGTATTTACACCACAGGAGAGTCTGTACATTTTCAATTTGAATTTGGCAAATCTTCTAATTGTGCGCGGGAGAAATTCAATTTTTGCATTTAGTGCGCGGGTCTCTATAATAACGCGGGGCATTAAAATAGAGACCCTGACATGAGAGTGACTTGTGGGTAATTCGGGACTTTCCCTAAACTGCAACTCGACATGGTGCGTCGCAAATTCGATATCATATTTAATCTGTAAGTTTTTGAATTTATGAGAGAAAAATCTGGTGAAGCTGCGGTTAAAAAATTTTGGAATCACACTTGTACGATTCGGGGATGCAAACGACAACGTTTGGAACTCGAATCTGGTGTAAAATTGTAATGCACATTGGGAAAAACTAATCTGACTTCCTGGAGCAGAAGCCAAAGTTGTGAGTACGGAACTGGAAAATGGCTGGATGGAATTTCATTTTTTGCTGTGATTGATTAATAAGCGGGTCTCTAATAAAGAGCGGAAGGGGACTTAATTGTGCAAATAGTGCGCGGGTGCACTATTAGAGGATTTACGGTACATTATTGCAATTAAACTGTTGCCATGGTCTTTTTCCAGATCCGCCATAGAGTTTGGTTAAAACAAGAGGGCAAATGCTCTTGTCCCATATTATCGAGTTGTTGTGATGCATGTTTATTCTCAATCTTTAGGAGTTTAGGTTTCACCCTAATCAAGAATGCAATATTGTCGGAAAATGGAATTGTACGAGATTGCGAGTTGCTATTGTAATGGAAAAGGCAAAATGTGGTCCCATTTTCAGTTTAATATGGATTTAGCGTTGAATTTTGTGTTAAAGTAGGTTAGGGTATGGCTGGATTTGGCATAAAGGAAAGAATGTTGAAATTCAGTATTGGTTCAAAGAAATTAAACTAGGTGATGAAAGATTGAGTATAATTAAAGATCTTGCATTCTTTATTCTGTTGAATCATAAAGGTCTGTGGTTGTTACATACTTTGCAGGAATCAGTGCAGAAAATGCGTGTCAGAAATTGAGTCAGGAAAGATATTTCTGCTCGTGAATAGTACTCGTAATGTCACGAAAGTAAATAGCATTCTATGAGTAGTAAGGCAATGATAAGGGATTCTGGGCTTGTATTCATAAAGAAACTTACGCATCTAGAAAATATCTTGAAAAACTAGAAATTATCTTGAAAATTTCTTAAAAAACTAGAAAATTTCTTGAAAATTCGTAAAATCTAGAAGATTTCTTGGAAAACTACCATGAAAACATACCATGAAAACATCTTAATAATTCATCCAAAACTTTTAAAAATTTCTCAAGAATCAAGAAAACATTTCAAAAATCTATACAGTACACCAACCAATCTTATAATAAGAATAATCTATTTCATTTTGCGATATTATCGAGATTCGATATTATAGAAAGTCAAAATCTTGTCTTCAACTTTTCATTTCATCCAAGGTTTATCAGACTCTAATCCCCTAGGGCGAACAGGTCCTACCACTGCAGTGAAGTGTCACCAACAAAACATTCAGATCTCGACTACATCACGTGATATCCACCACTAACAGTTCACTAATATTTTGCAAGTTCGACCCCTTGTAACGTTTCCCTTTTTTCTTTAAAGAAACATTGAAATGTTGCTCTTTATGGAATGGAATAGTGGCAGCATGTTGCCAAAAGTGATTATTAATGTAACATCCTTGGAAGCATGTTGCCCCTGATTCGTAAAAAGTGTGTATTTGAAGTCTGAACCAATCAAATTCCGTAAATGTTTCATTTCCATGAAAAAAATATTTATTTACTTTTTATACATTTTTAATATAAAAATCAAAAATGAAGGATTTTAAATTTCACTTTTCTTCACACAGTCATTGTACTGGAAACTCACATTACGCATCACTACATTCCTTGCGTAATTTAGACGAGACGTTTGGCTTTAAAAATATTATTCTACACATTCAGGATTATTTTTCACTCATACACGTCGAACCTCGACATTACGAACTTCAAGGAGAATGCTAAATTTGTTCGTGATGACGAAGTTTCATAATATCGTACCGATTAATGAAGTTTCATTGTACGAAGTGAACCAGAATAACTTATCACCTGAAATAATTTTTGAATCTAATGTGCAATTTTTTAGATGTTAAAAAGTTTTTATGGCGTTGAGATAACTTGGAATCGTGAATTTGACAGTAATTTGCGATCGCTGTCTCTGAGCTTCCCTGCAACCTTCACCATCAAATAGTTAGCAATTAAAAATCTTTTTCCTCGTTTCGTTTTTCTCTGAATAACCACTCCATTTTAGGATGGATTCCAACTAATTCTGGGATTCTAGCTCTACAACTTTCTAATTGGAACGTTATGACTAACTCGAATAGTTTTCGAGTTGAAAACTAGTTATCCTTGACGATTGGGTGTTGGAAAAATCCAACCTCAAATTTCGTGACATCATTAGATTCACTCCCCCAAATTTCCTACAATGCATAAAACACATTTTTGAAATCAGACATACCGTAGATCAAAAATTATTTATGCAATTGTGTAGGACAGGGGACCGGAAACGAACCCTACCCAATGTGCACGACACGTCTTAGAGACGTCCATATGAGTATGTTATTCCGCAAAATGAACGTCCAGGACGCCATAATTAAGGCTGAAGTGTCACACATGCAGTATGGATGTCTTTTGGACGTCGTATTTATGAGACGTAATAAAAATGTTGTATTAACGTTATTTTATCAGGACGTTCCAGTATTAGAAATTCTCTGGACTGTGATATTTAGTTTGACCGACGTATGAAAAATGACGTCCAGAGAATATCCGACACTGACATGTCTTAAAGTGACGTCCGGGCCGTCCTGGATGTCCAATCCCTCTCGTGTTGTTGATGTCTCTGAGACATGGTTATGCATTAGGATACAAGGGATCGGAAACGGAACAAAACCTAAAAAAGGGTAGGTTAGGTATCTGGAAACCTACACTAATGTATTCATACAGTACTGTAGAATAAATAATGTTTTGTTTAGGTTGGGTTCTGTTTCCGGTCCCCTGTTCTACACCGTTGCAATAACTTTTGTCTGGCCATGACACCTGTGCCCAGAATTGTCCACATTCACCAATCACCACAATATCTCATTTGTCAGTTTGTTGGTAAGATCATGCCACAGACTGATGGTGGGTTGCTATTGGCTGAAAGCCACAGAAAGTCTGGCACAGAAAAATTAAAATTTTTTTTTATGATCCGATCCCACAGAAAGTCTATTTTTTCTGTTCACAGGCTCACGGCACAGACTTTCCAGTTACAGAATGTGTTAGCACTTTTTCTGTAACATACTATTCTGTAGGCAAATTGGTCATGTTATGAGTACTAACCCTAACATGGTAGAATAGGATAACCAACCCCTTTCCCCCTTCCGACAAAAATTTTAATTCGTTGTAACGAAAATTTCATTGTAACGAAAATTTCATTGTACTGTAGTTCGTAATAGCGAGGTTTGGCCTGTATATTCATTTAAAATTTGAAAAAAAAATTCACTGCAGTTGCCCTTTAAACTGGCATCAAGTCAGAAACTCATCAACATTATAAAAAAAACGAATTACTAACAATCCGTTTATAATCGATCGCATTAAAACATCCATTTTCTAATGTAATTCAAACAATTTTTTAACCAAAAAATATTATTTTCAACGGTAATTCCAGAAATCTGAACATTATGATTCACATTATTGGAGAAACGATGACAGCGCAATTAAGGAAGCCCAAAGACCACGGATATTTATAGAATCCATTACATCTAGAAATAGAACAAATCGTTGAAATGGAGTAATGTTCTTTATATAGGCCAAAACTGCATTATTTTTTTCCTTTTTAACAGAAAAAAAAATTTTTTAAAAAATTCCCTTGCTTCACATTAGTTAAAAATATTCACTAAAAAAAAAACGCCCTTGAAAAAATAAAAAAATTTACTTCTTAATCACCCATAAAAATCTTTTACATTTTCCCTTCCTGTAATAAACGTTTTTTTTTGTTACCTTCTTTTTAGTTTTTACCTTGAACTAAATTCGCAAACAAATTTATATGAAAATAATTAATGGAGACAAGTTTGCGTGCCCTATAAAAAATTTCCAGGATGATTCAATCAATTAAATGCTTCTCTATTGGTGTTAACAGAGAGAAGAATTCAACAAATACTTCATTTCGATTATACGTCACGCACGCAATCGTTGCTTGATTTATTCAGACGGCTGAATGGAACCAAAGTAGCAACTCAATTGAACAGCTACAGTGAGCGACAAAACTTTGGAATTAACGGTTTTTCTCAAATAAATCAAAAACAAATCATCGATTAATCCGAAATATTTAATTCCAAACACGAAATATCATATTTAAACTGCAAATAATAATTTGAATGCCGAATCGAAACACTTTCGTCGGAAAAGGAAGAAGACGTTCACATGGATACCCAAAGAACATCGAAAGAAATTAGACCAAAGGGCCAATGCCAGAGTTCTTGTGGGTTATGCCATCGGTACGGCAGGTTACCATGTTTGGAATCCTGAAACTATAATTCTGTCATGGCACTGCAAGAAGAGGTAAATTTAAAATCATTAAATTCAAATTTAATTTAATGTAAAAATAAAATTTAATATTGGAAATCGCATTTCCAAAACTGTTAAAGATGAAATTTATCTTAAAGAATCCAAATTGTAAACGAACACTTTACAAGTAATGAATTTTTTCACATTTAACAATATTTGCAAATTTAAAGAAAATTTTAGGTTAATTATCATATTTAACTTTACATTTCCAAGGCATTGGAAAGATCAAATTTATCAAGAAATTTAATTAAGTGTAATTTTTTTAAATTTGATTTATCTTGCAGTGTGGAGACCAAACACGTTAAAGTCGAAGAAGACTATAACAGTAAGTGGTCTAAATCGGGTAATTTCATTCCCAAGAAAGACTTCTATTCGAAAGTCTCGTAAATATTATTATTCACTCAGTAATAATTTGCATTTATGGATTATTTTAATTTTCATTTTAAAAAATATATTTTATACACAATTGTACTTAAAAAGATTTTAAATTAATCAATTATTTGTTTTTGAATTATTTAAGAAAAACTAAATTTTCCTCTTAAAAAAATGAAATACAAAGATAAGTTTAAAAAAATATATAAAATGGAGTTAATTGTGAATTTATCAAAGGAAATGGGATTTATCTGTTTACTGAAAATGAGAAACAAACAAGAGTTCTTTGCTGTAAACATCATTTAGGCCTATTCATCAGTGAAAAGCATTTACAGATCAATATGGACTTGATTAAAGGTCAAAATTAAACAGTTGGAATTAATTATAAACTTATTTCACCTGAAAATACATTTTAATTTGGAGTATTGACCTTTGGTTTATAATTAATGGCATCAGGTGTTTACACAAGTGTTCTCCACTTTTACTCTTTAAAATTTCAATGCTTCACATTCACTCCACCAGGCGTCCACAATCGAAATACGATTGGTGGAAGCGGTTAAATGACACAGATTATCTCATCTCTGATTATGTTTTGTTTTTTTAAAAATTCAATCTTCTTGTCAGATAATCTGTAAATGTCAGAAAATCCATTCTCGAATTGAGCATGCGCATGAGAAATCACTCCTATAGTGATTTTTAATCATCTGACACGATAATGTCGTTGGTATTTGGTAAAAAAAAAAATTGCTTGCAGATTTTCTGAAATTATTACGCCAATTTGCATATTATCTGAAAGTTTTTGATGAATACTGGAGAAAATGTATAGACAAAAATTTACTGGCAATTTCTTTTGCAGATTTTTTTGATGAAGTCACCTGAAAATTATTTAAAAATCTGTAGTTACAGAAAATCTTCAATTGTATCTGAAAATGATACTGCAGGTTTATATGGACACAATATCTTCAAAAAACCTGCAGAATTATATCTGCCCATAACCGCGGAACAGCTTCAAAAACTGACCAAAAGCCCTGCACTCTAAAAACAGTTTGGTCAGACCAACCAAAAAATAAAGACAACTAGGCAATTTCATGAAATTAACCATCCGACTAAAGTAGTGTGTACCAAATTATAGTCAATACATTAAATTTCTTGATTGTCTCTCAGACAACTTCTGTATATATACTGTATAGGGCGGAACAAAAGTCTGGACCCAGCCAAATAATTTCTAAATGGTTAAAGATAAACAAAATCTTTTTTGATCAAGCTCATGGGAAAGGATGGGCCCAAACCAATGACTCTCTCAAATTTGACCTCTGACCTTGATTTCAAGGTCAAACAGTTTCAATCTTTTAATCCTTCAAAGATGGAGGGAAATTCCAATCGGAGAGTCGTAGAGGATTCTCTGATCAGTCTAAAAATGATATAACTTCATATCTCTGATATGGAATTATTTTTTAAAAAAAGGACTACAAATGCATCTATCCCCTTTCCTATAAGCTCAATCAAACAGATTTTGTTTATCTATATTAGTTTGTATAATATTTGAGAAGAACCCGAATTTTCAACCATATAATTCATAGACTCAGTATTTCCTCGCATAAAAACATCAAATTTCATTCATCAACCCCGAAAAGCTGATCTCCAGTGTGGGATAATTCCATCAAGAAACCCTAGCATTTCCCATTTAAAACATCCGACACCACGCAAGCAAGCAACACAACATTTTCCAGTTTTCCTATATAAATAACTAAATACAACCCGTTCCATTGAGCATATCCCCTTTCAAACTACTGCACGCCCTGTATAACCCTAACGTTTCAACCAGCGAAGGATCTTTTTACATCTCGGCTTCTCTCGATGCCCAAATGTCAGATAGTTGCCATTCACAACGTATGCTGATGGATTTCCTCAAACATTCCACCTTGCCTGCATTTTATTCTGGGAAAGTTGCCATTCAATACCTGCCTCGTCTTGGATTTTGCCCGGCTTTTTTTTTTCGGGCTTTCTTTGGTTACTTCCAATGATATTTTTGGTCTATAAAGCAGTGTGTATGTGATGTTTGAGGTACCATATTACCCCGGAACAGGCAGCACGGTAACCAGTAGGTGCATTCAAAAATAAATTAAACAGGTTTAACAGTTTAAATCAAAACAGCGTTTAAATCTAATAGAAAACGAATGGTAAAGCGTTCACTCAGTTTCCCTGTTATACTTAGTTAGACCAGTGGTCACATGACAAACAAATAAACAATGGCGGCTCGATCTAACTCTTTGCTCGTTTCGACGCCCGATACGGCAATAAAACGTTAAATCGAGTCATGAAAACCCAAAAATGCACATATCTATTTACAATGAAGCTTGTAATGACATTAAAAGGTAATAGAAACGTTTAAACAGAAATCATGTTTTAAAATATTTTTAAACGTTCTCCAACCAAAGTGTAAATCTATAAACGATAAAACAGGTTTTTCTGTTTAAATTCAACGTTTTAAACCTGTTTATTTTAGTTTAAACAGAGTTTAATTCATTTTCGAATGCACCTAGTGAAATTTTTACCTCGTCTCGTAAAGAATATTGCCGTTCGCTCATTCGTGAGAAACCCGTCGTAAATATGAGTCCATTTTTCAAGTAGAGAGCCTTCATTGGTTTCGATCCTTCGTGACCCACGGCTTCCTAAACACAAAATCGTGAAAAATATCGGTTAATATCACGAATTTGTAGCAAGCGCATCGTTTTTGTTGCTACTCACTCGAATAATTTTTCCCGAGCGTGGATTTACGACTCGCAGTTTTTTATCTTTACACGCCGTTATCAATTTACTACCGTTTAAATTGAAACAACACGAATAAAGGACGTCTGGGAAATCAATTTCCGACAAGGCTTCACCAGTACCAACATTCCAAACGACAACTTTGTTATCTCCACCTTAAAAAAACCAAGAAAATTAGTCACATTTTGATGAAAAACAGAAGAAAACTGAGTTTTATTACCCGAACTAAGTAAAATATTATTAGCAGTAGGATGCCATAGAACTTGCACTATCCTCCTTTGGTGGTGGACAAGGTCAACAACTGGTTCTGTAATGGTCCTCGTAGGCCCCACGTCGGGAATTTGCCACACTTTAACTATACAATCTTCCGATCCACTCGCTACCACGTTGTCGTTAAACGGGCACCATGCAAGATCCAATACGGGACCTTTATGGCCAGCGACTAATGGGAAATCCCTTTCTATCCGACCGACCTAAAATTCACAAACAAAAAAAACGTAAAATTAAATAAAATATATAAAAAAAAATTTACAAGTTTTTTTCCATTACTGGAAAAATATAAAAATAAATTTGTAAATAAAGTGAAAACAAACATCGATGATATATAGTGAATAGTAATAATAATAAAAAAAAAGTGCAGCTTATTTACTCAGCTGCAGATCGTATGTAGTGACATTTGTTACGTCACGAGTAAAAAAGCGATGCCAATTGCCAACATAGTTAAGTAAAGAAAAAAAAAATTGCATCGTTGGTGTAATCCACCTCCTCATGTTAATAATAGCAACATGGGTATCCGATAGGTTTAATTTTGGACACACGGTTAAAACTGGGCCAAAAGAATTTCTATTTACATTTTTCATGTAATCTTTTCCTTAAAACTAATAATAATGATAAAAATTGATAAATTTCAAAAAAAATAATTTTTTTTTAATATTAATTTTTTTTTTTAAATTAATAAATTTCAAGTTGCAAAAAAAAAAAAAGACCTTGTGTAAAGGAAGAACGATGAAAGCTCCACCACCAGCTTGTTCGGTGATTATTGCGAGGAATTTGGGATTAACAGCGCAAAATGTCGCATCCCACGTTGACTTTGACACCCGAATATTATCGTAGCATTGTTCTCGTTTTAACGGCGTCCCGAAAACGTGTCGAAATTTACTATTTCGTACGACCCGAAACGACATCTAAAAATACAAATCAAACACGTATTAAATAAAGAATTTTTTATACATAAAACAACAAAAAAAAAAAAATGTAACGTCAACCAATCGCTATTTTATTTTATCCATCCATCCGATATCATTGTTTATAAAAGACACATGAGATAATCTCGTCCAGAGATATACGATGACTCCCTCTTACCTCATCGCTTTATACGAATACCATATTTTTTTTTCATTGTGTTTAGACGTATTTAGCATACGAATCACTCGATTTCGGGATTAATTTTCATATTAATTATGTCACGAGGAAAAGCCACATTTTTTCTCTCATTATTTATTTATTTATTTATTAACCCGAATTGTTTTCGTCGCTCCGTCCGTTAAAGTAAATAATTTTTACACTTCCATCTAGGATAGGGATTGGCGCGACACGAGCGTGAAGCCAAAATCGTATCGTTCCTGAGATGTGGGGGAAGGAAGGAAATTCGAAGAAAATTTTTCCACCCGATCTCAACAAAGCCATTTACCATCGAAGGGCGTTTTAGTTGGGAATTTTTTTTTTTTTGGGTCAAATTTGTAAAGATATTATTTTATGTTCCGGTTCCTACCTTTTCACAGGTCACGGTTACGATGTAGATGATTAACGCAAATCATGTAAAACTGAAATTAAGAGGTAAAAAAGAAATCCAAGTGCACAAATGTGCGATGGGTGTTAGAAAATGAGAACTTGGCTTACAGCCGGCTATGCTACTGCGCGTGCGTCGTGGGGAAAAAATATGCACCGTTGTGCCGTTGTTTGTCAGTGGTCTAGACCCAAACCTATACCGCCATGTTGTGGATGCAGCCAATGTGAGAGCCGTGAGACTGAGTGACGAGGGTAGTCGATGAGTGGCGAGGCAGGGTAGCATCATCGCGACCCAGAAGTGAAGTGTTGTGTGTTTTTGATTGTTGAAAAAGGGTTTTGTAATGTTTGTTGCAAGAGAAATGGTGTATTGTTATGGTGCATTGTTTTTTGAATGGGAAAACTATTTTTATTCTTGTCAGAAAAGGATTGTTGGGGTATTGTTGTCATTTGACAATGAATTTATGCAAAAAAGTTTTTTTTGAGTTAATTGTTGGTGATTAAATAATATTTGTTGCAAGAAGAACGGCATATTGTTATGTTGAATTGTGTATTCTGGTCAGAAAGTGGATTGTTGATGCATATTGTTGGGTATTGTTGTCACATGACAATGAATTTATGCAAAAAAAAATTATTTGAGTCAATTGTTGGTGGTTAAATCTTGTTAAATAATGATTGTTGGTTAATGTCGATTGTTGGTTGATGGATTTGTAGTGTCTGGGTCGTTGCCATTGCTCGAGGATCGGTTTGTTGGTAGACGCCCGTGTATGTTCTGGTCGATGAAAAACTGAGTTTTTATTTTCAATTTTCGTGTTGTATTGTTTTATTTTTATGAAATAGTTATCGATTTGTTTGGAAAATAATAGACATTTACATACTTACGCAACCAAGTGTGATAACTAGGTGACGCAAGCGTCGTATCCTGGCGGGAATTATTAGAAATAACGATCTTATCGTTGCTATGGCCTTAAATGGAAGATGTAGATGAGTGCAGGAAGGAAACTGAGATGAGAACAAGATTTGATATTTTGTTGTTTACTTTGTAACACTCAAACTTCCTTTTAAAAATAATTTAAAAACAACCAAAGAAGTTTGGATATTTTAATATTTTAATATTCCTATTTAAGAAAATTTTTTTTTCATATTCTAAATTTTATTGCAATTTATTTATTGAAAGTTGTCACTTTTGTAATCATAACTAGTCCCGGAATTTCTAAACAACATGAATAAATAATGTTCGTCGACTCGACACTAATTCTCATCCTCACCACTCACGTCCTGGACTCTGGAGTGACAAATAATCCGTAACTTAACTTCATTTCTTACATTCTAGACGGCAGTAGCTGTCAGGCGTCAGCTAAGTATTACTAGTTGCCACGGGGGCAACGCCTTTACTGAATACCGAACGAGGTTGAAGCTGTTGTTCAGTTGAAAGAAATAAATTTTTAAAAAATGACATTTTTAATATTGATTTTGGCGTGTCTTTTTTATTTATCATTTATTAGTTGTACATATTTATCGGTTTGTGCCAGCGGTTTTTGTAATATGAAGGTTGTGTACACTTATATTGCATACAATTATCTAAAATTATTATAATTAGTGAACGCAATCAAGTATTTTGCATCACATTTACATCAGGCTGCAAATGACGACGACCTTGATGGTTTTTGGCCATTTGCAATCCTCCACTACACAACCACAAAGGTCTTTTTGAAAATAGTTGAAAAT
This sequence comes from Geophilus flavus, assembly GCA_034695885.1. Lineage (NCBI taxonomy): Eukaryota > Metazoa > Arthropoda > Chilopoda > Geophilomorpha > Geophilidae > Geophilus > Geophilus flavus. The sequence continues at coordinate 30,409 of JAQFZO010000228.1, forward strand.
TTGTTTAAAATTGTTTTATTAATTTTTTTAAAGACAAAGATATCGTAAGATAAATACAAAATCCTTGGCACAAACGTTTTGTTTCATATCGCTGCAATTTACAAAATAAAATAAGATAAAATATACTATATACATACAAACTGCCAATCATTGGTAATCGAATAACATCTGTCTGATAAAATAAAAATAAAATAAAATTTGAGAAATTTAGTCGAATTTGACTAGGTGTAAAATATAAATTTCCAGCGAATTTACGATATCATTCGATTCAATAAATAAATTTAAGCAGAAACTCTTGGAGAAATATTTAACAACTAAAAATTTGCTTAATGCTCGAAGCATTTTTTTTTTTTTACTGGTGTCAACTCTACTGGAACTTTTCCCAATCATCTTCATTTCATCCATCGGATATACGACCCTAGTACTTTTTTCATGCATTTTTTAAAAAATTGCTTTTGGCTCTAACTTTCTTTACTTGATCGTGCATTCAGCAATCTTAGATTAGCATTTTTGTCCCCTTTCTATTTGTTTTGTACGATACGTAGCAGATAACGACCAGTTATCACAGTTAATGCCGTGGGCTTTCTTCGTTTCTTCCAGCACTACCACCACCACCAGCGACCGAATACGTCA
>JAQFZO010000229.1:0-31037 GCA_034695885.1 Geophilus flavus
CGTTGGAAGTGTCGAAGGACAAGTTGTTTTTTGGATCCAAGATCGAAGTGACATCTCACGAGGGCTTGGATGTGGAAGACAACGAATTTAGGCCTTTAGAAGCTGAGCTGGACGAATTTCATCCCAAAGCCACACGCACCCTGTTTATTGGGAATTTAGAGAAGGATATAACAACCGCCGAACTCAGGAAACATTTCGAACAGTTTGGAGAAATAATTGTAAGGAAAAATAGAATATTTTGTAAGAATTTTACGTTTTTATTACATCTGGGGTTTGATTTACTCTTGTAGGAAATAGATATTAAAAAGCAGGGAGCAGTTTCCTCCTATGCGTTCGTGCAATATTCTGACATTGCAAGTGTTGTAAAAGCCATGCGAAAAATGGACGGTGAACATTTGGGAGCTAATAGAATTAAGGTGAGTTATTTTTGTATTTTTTTTTTATGATGTTCGTATGGTATTAATTTTGATTTTTTTTTTTTTTTCAAAGTTGGGGTTTGGCAAAAGTATGCCGACCAACTGCGTATGGCTCGATGGTATTGCAGACACAGTGTCAGACAAATTTTTGGCACGTCAATTTGTACGGTTTGGCCACGTGGTTAGTACATATATTGACCGCGAACGTGGCCATGCACTGATATTTTATGAGAGGGTTGAACACGCTCAGATTGCCGTTCCAGAAATGAGAGGCCGTACTTTAGGAGGGAAAAAATTGCAGGTGCGCAAAGCATCACAGGTTCCGTAGTCGTTGTAAAATTTATAAATTTGCTTCGTGATATTAAACGATTTATTATGCTTTATAGATCGATTTTGCCAGCCGCGAATGTCAAATGGCTTTTTTCGAGAAGTTAGAAATGAGTGGTCAGATGCTACCTGGTGACAGACCGTGGGATCGTCGAGACCAGTCTTTTGATAATCGTGAAGAGAGGTACAACCGTGATCCCAGACTGATGTACGACGCTTCGAGTCGTGGATTTAGTCGGTTCGAGACTCAACCACGCGCTAGCAGAACTAATTTTCGTGGTAGCCAAAGAGGAGGAGCTTTTGCCACTCGCGGCAGAGGACAGAGTTTGTGTAACAGGTATACAAACATCACAAAAAATCAAAATAACTCGAGAAAAAAACATCAAAATTTACTTTTTGAAACACACAACCGCATATCTATCAGTTCCTTGTCCTATCACTTTAACCGTGGCGACTTTCCCGTGTTTTTTGTACTCGTGAAACAAACCGTCTTTCAAACTGGTATCTAAAAAAAAAAACACACAATTCCTCGTTTAACACCACACAAAAAACAACAAATCGTCGATCGAATCAATATCAATCGCACTTACCACTAGACCTAACAGGCAGATTGCGAACACAAATGCCGAGAGGCCGCTTATCCTCTTTATCTACAGTAGCAGGAGTGGACGATAAATCGGAATCGCCCGAAGTTACCGTGTTACACGAGATCGCAGTGGTTGTGATCTGAGCCGACGGGGTAACCGCGACTGTCACAGCAGACTGCAGAGAAGGTACGGGTGATGCGACTCCACCACATCCCCTCTCACCAGGTGGACGACTGGCTTTACTACTACCCCGACTGCTATACGATACACTTTAAAAATAACAAACAGAAAAGAAAAAAATAAATAAAAATAAAATAAATAACCGATCTCCTCCGAGACCGACGATAACAAAGAACAGGAATAGAATAGAACTAAAAATAAGATTATAATACCTCGGAGACTGGGACCTGGAGCCCCTTTCGGAACACGTATGGCTGCTCCGACTACTACTGCTACTGCTCCGTGTGTTGCTACTGGAACACGATGACTGGGAAGCGCAAGAACTCCGTGAGCCAGACCGGGAATGAGAATCGGATCCCGACTGAGACCGAGATCTACGTTCGAAAGAGTAATCGCACGCATTAATACACACACAAAAAAAAAAAAGAAAAAAGAAAAACTAGGTCTAGCGTTTCAAAATAGACACTGGAACCGACCTCGACAAAGATTTCTTTTGTTGTTGCTTGTGTTTGGTTTTAATCCGGGAAGGTGAAGACGTTCCTCGGTGAGAAACCTTGTTTGCGACTCCGTCGCGATCCTCGGCCACAGCGTTGTACTGGGACTCTGTACCAGCGAACCGTTGCTGCAGCTGCTGCTGTTGAGGCAACGGCTGTTGCTGCTGCGTCAGCTGTTGTTGAGACGAAGACTGTTGAGAAGAAATTTGTTGCTGTTGCTGCGGCTGGGTAGACGCTGGAGCGAGCAGTGGCTGAGTCGGAGACTCGAAATGTTGCCGGGAATTGTGAGTTCGATAATGACCTTGCAACCTTCACAACAAAATAAAATTCCGATCATTAGTTCGACTCATAATACAACAATTGCAAAATATATTAAATATTATATTATATTTATATACATAAAAAAAATATGAAAATAATACAATGAAATCAATTGCACTTTCATCTGTCGAAGTATCTTATCATCTCACACAGCAAAATTGTATTTATCAACATAAAAAAATTTAATAGCGAAAAAGTTTTAAGGTTTTATCTATCACATGGAATTCAGACAGAAAAAAAAAACCAATATTCCTACTCGTGAGGCCAGATGGCCCATGCAATCATGCAATCAGGTAAATTTTGCAATTTCGATTAAAAACACTTTTTTCTTCCCCCCTATCGCTGACAGATTGCAGTGTTGTGTGCAGAAAAAATTACACCAGTAGTAGGATTTTCCCTGTGTGAACATAACACCAGTTCACCTTGATAAGGAACTCTTAACGTCGCCACCCCGGCCTGTTTAAATGAGGGCAGCCAGTCAAGTCCAAATTTATCGACCAAGGGTGCAAGCAGTAAAGTCGAAAAGGCCGATTTGATTTCTCAGTGCGAGCCACGGCACATACGACAACGCTTACGACACGTTCGGCAATTCCGCACGTAATCGTCGTTTCGTTTCGTTTACAATCAACAAAACCCAAAGACGCTTCCACACGAGAAAATTTGATAAAAGAATGGAAGAATTTTATTTTTCACCCTCTGTACCTTTCTAGGGGAGACTGGAAGCCTTGTGTGGCTACCCCTCGATAATTTGAACTTCTCTCCCTCGTCCTTCCTCGGCCCCTGTACACATCGTCGTCGTTATGGTAACTCGTTTGCCGCCTAACGTAAGACGAATCCCTCTCTGGAGGGCGCTCCAAGTAGTGACTAGATCGTTCATACCCACGATCCTCCGATAATCTGAGGATAAAATAATTTCATTACCTTTCAAAAAAAATATATTAAACACGAAAAATAATAATTTATTCCGATCGCTGTTTACCTACGACTTAAAACTTTAAAAAAAATAAATAAAAAAATATTTCCGATTCTCTCTCTCTCTCACACACACACTCACATACACACACAAACACAAACACTCACAAACACACCAATTGCATTTCTCACGATTAAATTTAACGAATCATTTTTTTTCTATTTTTTTTCTTTTTTTTTGAAAAATGCAGAAACCATTAAACTTGTTAGTCGAACTGGTTGATGGATTAATTCTTCCAACTGCTGGTAAAACCACTCTGGGAACAAGAACAACATTCATCTTTAAACATGAATAAAAGCTCTATTGCAGTTTCCTGGCGAGTTGTTGCTCCCAACTTCTAAATCCAAGGTAACCGACACATTAAAAATAAAAATCTCAATGAACAAAAATAAAAATAAAAAAATAAAAGCAAAATGTATAAAAAAAAGATCCAATTAGATTCCGAATCGAGAAACTAATACGTATCTCGGTTACATAATCACAGAATTCTACATGTGTGCATCCGTACGAATGGGTTTCTATGGTAACCGAATAAAATTTTGCACGTTGTTATTTTCGATATTTCTTCTTTTTCTTCTTACTTATCTCGATGTCGTTCATCTCGAGATGACGTTTCAATTTTTATATCATATGATAATAATCGTGTACGCCGCTCCTGCGTGTTTGGATCAAATCCAGGGGTCGCCAACTCTTCTGTCAGACGAAGACAATCCACCAATATTATCCATCTAACCACAAACACTGTGCACTTCACCTTTTAAACGTAATTTCATTTCAAACTTTAAATCCTCCGGGTTTAAAAAACGCAAAAATAAAATAATCCAAAGGGTATTGCGCCAAAAATACAAAAAAAAACAAAAAAAATGCTCAAAAATGCAATTTTTCGTTTCAAAAAAAGTAAAAAAAGTAAAAAAATAAAAAATATTCCAATTCTGGTATGTATATCCTTAAGACTTAATCCTTAATCCGCGTTAATTTCCCAAACTGCACCACCAAACATACTTATCCTCTGCGAACACAAAACAAGAACATTGTAAAAGAAAAATCTAGTAAAAGATTTATAGAAAAAAAATTGATAAAACAGACTGAAAAAAAGAACATTTATAAAATAATCCCATGTCGCGTTAATCCAGATTTTTTGGCAGAGGTTGAGCACTTACCCATGAGGGTAACGTTGAGTACGTGACGCAGTATATAGTGCACTAGTGGTGCGCAACAAAGCGTCGTCGCGCTCGTGTATGTGAATGGCAGCGCCGGCCATGCTGGATGTTGGCGGCTCATAGTAATCCGTCTTCAGGGTGCGTTCATCGATTTTATTATCGGAGCTGTGCGCCTTGGACGCCGACTTGATGTCGATGAACGCCACCGTGGCACAAAGTCCCACCTCATCTTCTTTTTTGGCAAGAAGTTTCACGCTTTGAACTCGGCCATATCTGTCCGAAAAACAAAAAAAAGGGGAAAATTTTAATTTAATATTTCGGTATTCATCTTCTCTGTATTTTAATTATTTATTACTCCGGTGAGAGACAGAGAGAAAGACAGAAAGACAGAAAAAACTCAAAATTTTACTTCCTCGAATTTAAAGTTAATTTACCCTTGACATGGAAAAAAAATCGTAGAGATTTTAAAGGGAAAAAAGGGGGTCATATCACTGGTACAAACTATTAGTGCGCATGTAGCTGCAAAGTTCAGTTTAATGACGTCTAAAAGAAAAAAAATGAAAAAAGCGTAAAACCAGAAATAAATCGCCGATTTCGTCAGTATTAAATTGGCAGAAAAAATATATAAAAATTCAAGAAAAAGAAAAATTCAAATAAAAAAAAACTGAGGCCAAAGTGAGTCAAATGAAAGACAAACGCAGTTACTCCCTTCTACATGACTCCCGAATAGACTGAAATAACTGATCCATTACCTAGCAACCAGGAAAAATCAATACACGAAACATCATAGTAGCAGCGCTTTTCTGCCACCACCGACCAAACTAAACTCTTTTCAAACATCCAATTGCTGCGCCATTCCCATGGCAACTGCAATGACGTAAAACAATTTCTTTATCCATTCCTTAAAAGAAATTGTCAAAAAATATAAATGGGAAAAAACACGTAAAAAGAAAAAAAAAACCCAAATTTCACCGTTAAATTTAATTTAATCCACCGTCCCCTTTTCTACATAAGACATAACCAAATTTATTTCAAAAACCCACTCGATTTTCCTGCCCGAATAATAAACATTTCAGTTTTAAGTTTTCATTCTCCCGAGTTGAGGGACACAAGGGCGAGTTTGGTTCGACTGACTCCTCCTGGTGCACCATTATCTCCGGCAGCTTTGAAAACGGGCACCACTCATCCATCTTTACCTGGAACGATCAATGCCACCAAGCTAAAATGCGCAGATATTTTTATATTATTTTTTCTCTCTCTACCTTGTTGACTCATCAAACATTCAATCGAGGAAGAAGAAAAAAATCAAAGCCGAAAACAACAAAAATAAAAATGTCTCCCGCATGATCGATAAACTAAATTTACCACACGAAAAACGAGAGAAAATTCTTTTTACCCTCAAAAATAAATGACATAAATTCCTCGCTTTCACATTCAACACCCAAAAAAAAAAATTACTGTAGAAATAAATAAAATCAACTTCGCAAAACGACCTCGATTAATAATAAATATTCAAAAAATTCACTCGGATTTAAAATTCAAAACGTCAGCTGAGCATCGCCTACTCGTTTCCAACCCAAACATATAAAATTCTAGCCTCAATTCATGAATAAACTTAATTTATTAGCAAATTGTTTTTATTCCCCAATTCGTAACCTTAATCCAATTCAATTTGCAGCCCAAGACGTTTCGAGCGTTTCTACAAAACAGAATCAACCAGCCACGCTTCTTACAAACTACACATTCAACAAAATCGATCGTCGCCAAGGCAACCACTACCGAGCATTGTGTTGACAAAAGCCTTTCGCAATCTCAAGACGTAAATTGTACAGTAAACACTAACATGTATTCCCATCCCTCTGCTGCCCTACTCGTACTTCTTCCACAACGAGTAGCCATTTTCCTCTCCTCCTTTCGCGAGATAAAAATAAAACATTCTCGTTCCCTCACACAAAAACGAGGCCTAAAACTACTTTTACCCACACACTTTCCCATTTTCTATTTCTCTCTTAGGTCACTGTGTTCGTTTCTCCACATAAGAGCCCTGGAGAAGACGGGACTAACCGATAATAAACCCAAATTGATTTTAAAAAAATTATTCCTAGCTTCCAAACCCCTCAATTCCGTGGCATTTCGACCTGGAAACAAATTTGTCATCGAGGTGAAATTGTCATTGAATTGAAATAATGATGATGAACGTAGCGAAGATGGATCGTATTAGTCTGGTGATCGATTTACCCCTTGGGCATTACTGGCGCCATGCCAGAAACAAGACTCGCTCTGCCTGCTATTGTGTGTATTTCTATCCATTTCATTTCAATTCCATTCTTTATGAAACTTCAAATAGTTTTTTTTTCTCTCGCTCTCTTTATGGTTCCAAGACTAAAGAACCCAAAAAATGAAAAAATATATATATTCACATGTAAAAAAAAATAAAGGGATCAGATTATAAACAAGATGGTTTTATTTTATTCGTAAAACGAAATGTTGTTCCCTATCACGCGAGGAAACAATATTGACGGAAATGTTCAACATCCAAGGTCACCTCCATATCCACTTTTAGAATTTTATATATACGTTGTAATTTTCTCATTGCCAGATACGTTTACCAGCTGTCGCATTTTGTTATTAACCCGAAATTTTATTTAAAAATTTTTTATTTTCTTCCGTTTTTTTTTTTAAATTATTTTTTCCTGTTTTTGTTTATGAACAAATTTTGTTTGGTTTGAGTTGATGGGTTAATGTGTTCTGGTTATAAAAGGGTCAACGAAGGAGAGCAGATAATTGCAGCTAGAAACAAATGTGGCTACGGTTGAAGGAAATAAACCACCTCGTTTCGTTCGCACATATTGTACTTTTGTATCTGTATGTGGTTAGAAAAATACAAACAACTGAAAATTATTTTAAAGTCGAAGACGGAAATAAAGCCCAGAATTAATTTCGAGAAAGGATTTTTTTCTCCTCTTGCTCTTGCCCTCTGGTAAAACAAGTTTTTCCTTCTTTTGGAATCGTTTCTTAAAAAATTATTGATTATCACCGCCTGGGTTTTGTAACAAACAACAAGCATAATCGCTTTAGTCCCTCGAAAACTAATCTTGCAAGGAAGGAAAATGATTAAATTTGTGAATCTAATCATTTTTTTGGTCTTCTTTTTCTCTCAATAAAAAAATAAAAAAAGTTACGTAAAAATGAATGTAAATGTAACGTGTTTTTGAGGAAAAAGTCAGTAAAACCTTAGTTTCAGTTATGAAACGTTTGGTAATTGGCTGGTATTCGAGTTTTATTAGAAATGTAAAGTTCAAAATGACTAGTGTAGTAAAACGGTAACGACCTCAAATCTACTAAACGACAGGGAACAAAGGCAGCGGGTGGCAGCCAACACAACTTATCGATCGAACATGCCTGGTGCATCCAGGCAGGAGGTGCCGCAGGGAAGTAGTAAATACCGACTGGGTAGGGCTAAACCAGATCGCAGGGGGAGGAAAGAAACAATTACTACACACACTAACCTGGCACTGATAATGCATCAATTTGAATAGTAGTCAATCAAAAGGAAATTTTTTTTTCATTTCACATTTCATCGATTGTGTGTATTTTAGGAGATAAGTTTTTAGGTAAAGAAAGGTTTGAATTAAAAATTTAAAAAAATTAAATTATAGATTATATAAAAATATAAAAAATTGCGCAGATAAGAAGTGAAAAAAGGTCGATTGAAATGAAATAAGAAATGTGAAGTTTTTTTTTTGTGTCTCATTTTTTTTTATGCGCAATTTCATTTAATATTTACGAATTCTTTCAAGGCTTATTTTAGGCTTATAAAAGGAGGAGGAATTCTAAATGGCCAGTCGGATTCATCTCCACCTGGCCCACTTCCTGGCAGTCTTTGTTGTTGGGGTTTGGTAAAAAACAAATCACACAAGAAAAATAAAAATTAAATATTAAATTTTCATCATGGTGTAAAAGTAAAAAAAATAAAAATAAACATAAAAAAAATAAAAAAATGTTAATTAATTAGTAAATAAAGGAGTAAAACACACCTTAAATAGAAATGGCGGAATTAAAAATCAAGAAACTGGTGAGAAAGAAGAAAGAAAAAAAATGTAAATGTAAAAAAAAAAAAAAAAGACACATATGAAGGTGAGATATCCACCTGACGATTAACAACACAAATATAATCACAGATAACGAGTAATCCGAATTGGAAATATAAAATCCCATGGCCGTAGTATGTTTAAAACGTAACGAAAAATAAAAAACGAACAAAAAACAAAACGCAAAACAAATTTTGTTTTAAAAATCTCCTCTATTCCGTTTGGCGTAGTCGTTTCGTTTGGTTCGATGAGTGACAAGCGTGGCTGCGTGTATACTCCGACGAGATCGGCCGTGGCTGTGTGATCGGGCGGGGAATCCTCGCTCGATCCTCGGCCATCGCCTATACCGCGAAATTGCACTTTTTACACCTTTACACCACTTTTACATCACAAATTACACCACCGATCACATACGAGCAAATCGGCAACGATAGAAGCTGATACGGGAGTGAAACGACGTGAACAACTCGACTCACTCGCTCGGCTCCAAAATGGCAGAAAACGGCCGCGAATTTTTAACAAGCAGACGTACCGTTTAAAATGCTCCAAAATGCGTTCTTCTCGTATATTATCCGGTAAATTGCCAACCCAGAGGTGTCTAGTCTCTCTAACCATCTTGCGTATGGGTCCTCATGAGGTGTTCATTGTGTTTTCTCCGTTAAAACGCACCCATCGCCTTATCCTGTTTGTTTCGCGCAGTGTTGCCGCTATTACGCTCTCGATCCCGGGGGCCTTGCTCGAATGATGACGTCATACACAAACAGTCACGTGATCGACCAAACCCTCTATTAGCTGAGTCCATTTCGTATTTGGGGATTTCCCCGCAACAATTATAACTAACCACGGTATTCCGTCTTTTTAAAATATAATTCCGAAATCCGACCACTTTTTTTAAAAAGAAAAATGAATACAAAATGTCGCCAACAAAATTAGAACATTTAATAGTGTAAAAAAAATTGCATTTGCAGCTGTGCACACAAAAATCTAGCAAAGTGACAAATTACTTTTAGATTAAAAAGAGGAGCAGATAAGATTCTTCTCGAATAAAATTATACAAAATATTTTTTTTTTAAATATTATTTTGTAAAAATAAAAAAATAAAAATGTGAAAAGTGTTAAATCATCTTGTAGGGGTAACTCGAGAATTTCTAGAGCTGGAATCTGGAGTACGTGGAATTTTGGATCGTGAACTGAATGCCATTGCATATTCATCCGTTCTGCAACGAATTATTTCTTATAAATTTCAATAATTTAATATATCATTGAATAATTAAAACTCTTAACTGGTAATAAGGGGTTGGTTTTGAAGGTGAAGGCACACTTGTTGCTATGAACTCGGGTTTATTCTCTACTTTTTCTTCTGATTTCTTTTCCGACTTTGTTGCATCTTCAGCTAATGTTTTTTAAATGTTATATTACAAAAAAATTTATTAAATCGATTGTTAAAACAAACTCGAATTATCTTCATTAGACGTTGTTGTTGTTTTTGCGATTGTAGTTTCTGTCGTTGGCGCTGATTTCAAATCGCTAGTCGACCCTTTTTTGGTCTGAGCATGAGTTTTTGAAACTTTTTTCCGAACCTATAAATGCAAATTTGAATAATAAGAATAAGAAATTATGTAAAACAACGTTAAAGCGTTTATACCTTCGTTTTTAGGTCTTTAGGCTCGTGTTCGTGCGTCAGTTCTATGCGTTCATTCACTGAATTTTCTTCTTTTCTTTCATCGTCACGTTTTATTGGGCGTGGCGTTGCTGGGCAAGTTAGTACCTCAGCTACACGTCCCGAATTTACTCTGGGTTTTTTCATTTTAGAGCTATTACCACTGCCTGGAAACTACAAAAAAATATTAGAAACGAATAATAAATCCATGTTTGGAGAAACGTACCAAAAGATAGCGTTGTAAAAACTGTTCGCCGCAAACTTCGTTTACTCCAACTTGAACACAGTCATCTCTATCAAGATCCACTTCTAAACCAGGTTGATTCTGCATGGAACAGATTAAGACGTTTTAAATAAATTAGGTCATCATCACTCAAATAAGTAATTTACCTCCTCGTCGTCATCTTCCTCTTCATCATCTTCATCTTTGCTGTCGTCATCAGATTCCAATTGTGTCGAGGAATCTATTAAACCAATAAGTTTTATTTATTTTATGTACGGTATTTATTTATTTATGTATTCAGATAAAAATATCCGCCACAAACTACCAGTCATGAGTTGTTTCAAAATAAACTCCAGTTGACGCCTCATTTCCGAATTACCCTCTTGAATAAAACATCGTAAAATATCTTCCATCGCCATAGCCTGAGCTTCTCTTCTCACGGATTCCACGCACAATACACTGTATAAGGCACCGTTGACGTACGGGACGATCTAAAAATGGGCAGACAAGATTTTATTTAGTAGATTTTTATTTCCATCGTAAATTTATCTTTTATTACTTCCTGATTTTGATTTCCTAGTAAATCCGTCAACATTTTCAGAACCCGATGAGGATTCGTCGCACACCGGTTTTTACCGGACATGCGAAGGCACAGATTCATGAACAAAGCCACCGCGTATTCCAGACTGTAATCGGTAAGAGATTCGTGATCTTCTAATATACTGATTAGCCATTCTATCATTCCTCGGTCGATCATAATAAGCTGATGATTCCGTCTGATAATAATAAAAACAAAATTTATTTAGAAAACTCATAAAAAATCATCAAAACTTTCTTACCTGAGACTCAATTTCTGAAGTGTCGCTAACGTCATATCTAAAGTGATATTATCCAATTTTCTGTACAATAAATTATCGACCAATACGCAGATTAGATCCGAGTATTGCGCTAAGTATAAACGGCCTTCTCGAAAACAGGCAAAGAGATTAAAAAACCTCGAAATAGATTGACATATTTCTTGAACTTGCGAGGTTATGAAAGAGGCAATCGCTTTCTATAAAAATATAGAAGTATATCAGAATCTGAATATTTTATCACACGTGAAATGAAATTACCCTATAATTTCCTGCATGCATACAACCTAATAAATCAGCGGCTATGTACGACACTAAAACTGCCACTTGTTGACCCCAATGTTTACACTTTGTTACTCTCTAAAATGTGTTTATAAATTAAGAAATGCTTGTCATGGAAAACAAATTAAATATTTACCCAACGTAAGGCTTGTAACAGTAATGTAATCGTACGTGCATGCCCTGTAGTTAAATCTTCACGAATTTTATCCATATTTAATGGTTGAACATTTACTTGGGAATTATGGCTGACAATTAGAAATATATAATTATTTTTAAAATGTTTATTTTTTTAATATTTTTCTTTACTTTGATGAATTTCCACCAAAAATTTCAGGGAACGACCGAGCACATAAATTAATTATTGGATCGACATCGTTAAGTTCTCCTTGTACGGCTAATTCCAACGAACCGATCAATTCGGCAGATAATCCAATTAATTTTTGATAGTCTTCCTGTAAAATATAAAGTTTAATTTAAGTAAAAATTATGAATGAAACAACAAATGTTAAATAAACACCTGAATTTTCTTTGCGTGTTGTTGTGACGCAAAAAGTCTTTGCGATAACTCCGCTACATGATTAAAAACTTGTTGAGACTGTTGCTGCATGCTTCTTTCTGCTACGAGAAGTTGACTCAAACGAGACTGCAAACTACATTTTAATGTTTTGGTCAAGAAATTATCTAACTTATCACCAAGTTCTTTGACCCAGACATCCTAAGATAATAAAATCTACATCAGTACACATTTTATAGTAATTAGTCATTAATTAGCTTTACTTTAAAGAGATCTTGAAAGGACGGATGATTTTTTGGATGAGGTATGAATGGTAGTGCATAAAAAGGTAAAAATTCAGGTGTTTGACTCAGTTGAGAACCTCGAGTTTCCAGAAATGTTTTAAAGTGGCTCATCCGTTCTTGTAAATCTTCATTCTGGGGAACAAAATATATTTAATTTCCACTCACTGATAATAAAAAAAATGAGAAATATGTACATCACAAGTCGAAGAACGGAGAGGTAAAACAGAAAAGTGAATATGGAGATAAAATTCAAGATTTCGACAGACGTCATTCTTTTCTCTGGTTTCCAAAGGTATACTCTTACTCCATACTTCGAAAAACTTTTGACGACGTCCGTTATTGAACAATCCAAGCAATTCAACCTGTAAATAAAATAGAAAATAATTACATTTTTTTCTTGGTAAATTTGATTGCCTTAAAAAAGTTTTTATTACCTTTTTTTTATTAATCCGTTCAATTGCATTTGGACGTTCTTCTCGTTTGTCGTCAGAGGGGTTTCGTCTTTTAATTTCTGCATCGAAAGCTTGCAATGCTCCTTTATGTCCCGTTAATTCTAAATACTAATCATGAAATAAAATAATTTATTAGCCAGTTGGTTATTTAGAAAACAGCGAATCAAATTACAAGCGTGTCGATATTGTTACCTCTCTGACGATCCATTGCATGTCAACTTCTGATTCCATTCCAAAATATCGAGTTGCATCGAGGCACAATTTAAACGTATTACTTCATACTTGCATTCACATATTCAATCGACTTATCCTGCGTAAATCGTCATAATTTCAAACACGACAGATATTTTCAGTCGGATTTTCAGTGGTGTAAACAGTTACATTCCAAAGCAACGCCATCTGAACTTAGCGTGCAACACTAACATTTATTCATACGTCGTAGGACAGGTGCAAATTTAATTGTTCCTGTTATTTCATTGTATCTAATGTTTAATAAATTAACAATTTATATTATTAAAAATAGAACCCAAAACAATCATGCGCGTGTTTGGAATAGATTTTTTTGTAATCTAAAACCGTCCGGCAGCTCCATCCAGGATTTTACACAAAGAACATTCAATATCACGAGGAGAAATATCGAACACTATCCGACCAATCACAGAAAAGAACATCGCAGATGTTTTGGGGTGTAGGAGCGGTGGTTATACGCCGCACACTGTTCACCACGGTTTGCAGAAATTCTGGCGCTATAAGCATGGCCGCTCAAACAGTGGACGAACAAGAACATAAGAAAATAGCAGATGTCATGCTGAGGAGTGTTGCAACGAACGAGGTATATACTTGTACATCCCACAAGGATGTGAAATCCATTTGTCATGTCATAAAAAAACCACGGGATATATTTACAGAATGTTGCAGCATCAACTTTATGGCAGGATAAGACATGCGTGATTGCCTTCCTGCGCCGATTTGGATGAATGTTGTGTCGCGTGGGTGCCAAAGAGTTGAGTGATGCAGTGAAGACCACTTTGGACGCCCACAACATTCGTTTCGTAGGAGTCGGCGTGGAGGAGTTTGGCCTTCAAGAATTTCTTGATGGCAATTACTTTGCAGGAGGTAATAAAATCATTTTTACAATGAAATAAAAGATTTTTTTTGTTTTGTTTTAATTTTCTGCAATTGTATCCCTTTTATCAGAGATGTTTATAGATACGGGGAAAGAATGTTATCGTCGACTTGGTTACAAAAGGTAATTTTGATTTCCGCATGAAATAAAATTATTATATTTCATTTTATTTATAGATATAACATGTTGAGCATTCTTCCTGCTTTGTTCACGGGTCGTGGAGCTATTAGCAAAGTAATACGGATACGGACGTTGCAATCTGAAGGAAAAAATAATCAACGTTTAATCGTTTCAGGCGCGTCAAACTGGCATCGATGGCAATCTTAAAGGTGATGGAATGCAAAATGGTGGCGTTTTAATCGTTACTTCTGGTAAGATTTTACATTTATATTTATTTTCATTTTTAAGCATCTTTTAACTTTTATTTTCTCTTCTTTTCAGGTGGCGAAAAAACCATCTTTTCTTGGCAACAACCTTCACCGGCGGAACACATCGATCCTAAGCTCATTCTGAACGCTTTGGGCTTAAAATCGGCCATGGTTTAATTACATTTACTGAAATGTCACATTTTTTGCTAATTTTCAAAGTTTTTATTAATAATGACTTTTGTTTGGTAAAAAACTTACAGCCAAATGAAATGAAACAAACTAACATAAAAACGATGTAAATCGCAATTAATAAGACATTAAACTGTTTATGATGTGTTAATATTGTTGTTGCATCGGGGGTGGAGGCGGCGGTGGCGGGGCAGTAGGTGGTGGAGGGGGTGGTGCGGTTTGAGGTGGCAGTGGCGGACCCATGTCGCGTCCTTGTGGAGGTCTGGGAGCCGACGGAGGTCTCGCACCTCTGGGAAGTGGAGGTGGGGGCGCCCTGGGTAAATATGCTGGTCGAGCTGTAAAACACAAGTAATAAATTAGTAATAAAAACGACAAATCTAAATTATAAGCATTTTCTTACCATAAGGCGGGCGAGGATGTATTCGCGGTGCCCCGGGAGGCATCATATTGTTCTGATTTTGTCGCATTTCGTTTGATTGGCCAGAAGTCGTCGGTGGCATTGACGGTGGCGGTGGTGGCGGCGGCGGTGGTGCGGGTAGTGCTGAAATAAATTTAATTTAATTTAATTCGTGGCGTAAGATTTAAAATAATAAATATCTTACACATAGGTGGGGGTGGCATTTGATTCGATGACATGACCATGGTGTTATTTTGCAGGTTTTGTTGAATCATATTCTGCATTTGCGTTGTAGCTGTCGGTGCCGGCATCGAATGCATTTGCATGTGCATTCCCGGGTGATGCATTGGCGGCATGCCTGCTGGCGGTGGGGGTGGTGGGATGCTCGTAGGTGGCGCACCACTCGGAAGTGGAGGTGGTGGCATCGCTGTCATGGGTGGCATCAAAACTAAACGAGATTTGGATACGAATTAAAAGGATGTATCGAGTTTTCAAAAAATTTTTCCAAAGTACATTTACCTCCCAAAGGAGGTAGCGAAGCCGGGGGCGGTGGCGGTGCTGGCGGTAATGCCTGAGGTGGCGGCGGTGCGTCGGCGAACAACTGATGGGGTCTGTCGGCCTGTGACAAGGGATTTTGTGCTGCCAGCAAACGTTCTGCAGCAGATCCGTGACGTTCTCCTTTGGAATCCTTCTTAAACGCGTATGAAATGGAAATGGGACGGTTGCACAAGTATTGTCCATTCATTGCTTCTATGGCTGCATCTGATGCTTCAAAACTAGCAAAATTGATAAAAGCGTATCCTTTGGAATTCCCCGTTTCTGGATCTCGCATAATCTAAATAAACACAAAATATGTTTTAAAAAATGTTAAAAAGTAAAATTTAAAAAATATTTACCTTTGGTGTTTGTAATATTACACCAAACGCACTGAAAGTATCGTATAAAAGTTTTTCGTCTACTTCTGGATCCAAATTTCCGATGAAAATGTTTGCACCAACGTCCAAATTCTTTTGATGGGCTGATGCCTTGTTGACTCTAATTGGTTTACCATATAATTTAATCATGTTCATAATTTTAATGGCATAATCGGCATCTTCTTCGCCCATAAATTCGACAAATCCATAACCCTGATGTTGCTGGGTTACTCTGTCTTTTGGCATGTGCACGTTTACTGAAATAATAGGAGAATTCCGTTGTTATTTATAATATGATATTGTAAATGTCAAGATATTTACTCACCGACAGGTCCGGCTTGAACAAATAACTCCCACAATAGTGCTTCAGAAACTTTCTCGTCCAAACCTCCAACATAAATGGTAGCATCTGATCAAAATAAATAGGCCATCAATAATCAGTCAACTCAAAATCATGCCTGTTAATTTTGAATACAGTAATCTGGACGCTGCATTCAATTCAAATAAAGTAAGCAAAATTAACCGGCTTATTTTGAATGATGAAAATAAACAAAGAAATACTTATTCCATAACGAATTAATCATATTATTAATCATTTTGAATGCAGCTGCAGATTGTCTAACTTCAAATAAAACTGATGTTTGGCCATGAGAAGTCCAATTTATGAAAAGCACGTTACCTTGATTACGTTCTGAAATTGGACCTGCCGCCATCTTTGTCGTTTGGTTGTCGTTTCCCTTTAAATTTCTCAATAGATGGCGAGGTAAGCACTCGCTTGCTTACATCTTCATCATGGCTTTTATCAGAGTCCAAGGCTTTTTTTATGATTATCTTGTAAACGATATTAGATTTTTTTGTGACCTTTATTCGAGCCTCTATTACATGTGCTAATTGCTATGTAATTTTTAAACCATTTCATATCTTGCTTTTTTCTTTACAGCCATTTGAAATCTAGATGTACCAATCGTGGTGCTATACCAAAATTTAATCTGTAGAAATTCCAATAATATTGGTAGTGATTTTAAATCCCGCTCTCTATCCACCAGCCTAGTCTCCCTTTTTTCTTTTTTCACACCTGTTGTTGTGACTCAACCCACCACATTCTTGACAGTACGTAATACAAAAAGAAATCACTCTGATTCTGATTACAACCTCAGATACAACATATTTATTTTAAAACTCCTAACACCAATAAAAATTAGTCCAGCAATGCAAAATTTATTTAATATTTATTTTATTTATACAAAGTATATCACAACATGGAATAATAACTTATTTTTTATTCAATAAAGAAGGTTCGTTAATGTTGTCATCTGCCACTGTGCCGTGTTGTGTGGCGCTAGTGCGCAAAGAGCTACATTTGCTGTTAACGTCACGCATGCGCGAGCGCATGCGCGATGATAATATTATTACCAGAGTCAATTACCATAGCTTGAGGTGGTCTTTGCTCGAGCCATAGCTTCGTGTAAACAAATATGTCTAAATGGCTTGCTTTGAGTTTGCTTCTTCTGGATGAAGTTGAAAGAGTTGAAAGAAAACAAAAGAGAGAAGCAACGAGAAAACGGAGATTACAGTTACCAGAAGTTGGCTTAGAGGATGTAAAAGCCTACAAGCAAGAACGTATAAAGTGTGTTGCAAAACTTAAAATAAAATACCGTAAATGAAAATAAATTCAAACTCTTTATTTCTCTCAGTAACTGGATGCGAACGGTGTCTGAATCAAATGATCATTTGGTACCAGATAAAAGCCAGGATTCTTTGGTATACAGTTATAGACAACTGTAATAATTGTTTTTTTTTTCAATTGTGCACTTTTTTTTTTAGGGAAATGAAGAAGACCCTGTTTTTCCCGCAGACAGCCCAATCTCAGAGCAAATAGAGGATCAGTCAACAAGTTCAGAGGCAACAAGTCCTATTCCTCCGGTAGAGAGAACAAAGGTAATTACACATTTTTGTCGTTATTTTTTCGAATTAAAAAAAGCAGTAATCATAACTAATATTTCAGGCCAAAAGAAAGTTTGCTGCCAGCAATTATGAGCTGGAAGAAAGCCAGGCACGAGAGAAACTGTGGAGTAGCTTGCATGATCGAATAGCGTTAGAAAATTCTCCAAATGGGCTATTTTCAAAATATATCGCTGCTGAACTGGATGCAATGGACGAGCCGACTCAAAGGAGGAAGAAACTCGCCATAATGAAAGTTCTGTATGATAAATAATAAATAATTAAAAATGTTTGTAAAGGTCAACAAGTTATTTGCTATTTTTGAAAAGCAGAAAAAGTAGGAAAAGCAGAAACTAACCAGCAGTCATACACAAACCCCTTGCATCACGATTTCGAATACGGTAATAGAATCAGTGCATTGGGCCAACTAAACATCTTCCGAGATTTCCTCAGGAAAATTAAAAACAACAAATATTTTGAAAGCTTCTAAAGACGTTAGAAACTTGCTACGAATTAAGGAAGTAACAACTAGACACCGCAAGATTCACCATTTGACTTGTTAGTCAAATCATAGAATAGAAATTATTAATAAAATAACTTTTGGACCTACGTCAATTGGATTTAAAAATGGCAATAAACCAAAAAGCTGAATCAAATATAGCGTACAAGTAAAGTTTATTTCAAAAAGCATATTAGAAAACACATCGAAAAGAGCAAATTTTTGTATATGGTAATAATCACTTGCTTCTGCTCAGGTCATTGTGGTTGATGTTGAGGTGGCGGTGGTGGTGGAAGGAATGCTGAAGTTAAAAATCAATATTAATAATCATAACAGAAGGTTAAAAATATTAAATGTCTTACTCATTTGGGGTAAAGGTGGCATTTGATTCGGTGGCAAAGGCGGCAATTGATACGGTGGTAAAGGTGGCAATTGATTCGATGGTAAAAGCGGCATTTGATTCGGTGGCAAAGGCGGCATTTGATTTGGTGGCAAAGGCGGCAATTGATTCGATGGTAAAGGCGGCATTTGATTTGGCATTCCCATATTATTATTGTACATGGGATGTTGCATCCCATTTTGCATTTGCATAAATACACCTGGATAATTCCTTGATGATGGGGGTGGCGGTGGTGGTAGCATGCCAAATGGAGTTGGCGGCGGAGCTTTCGGGAGTGGAGGTGGCGGCAATGACATGCGTAGCGGTGGGGGAGGAGGCGGTAAATTTTCGGGCGGCGGTGCCGGGGCATCGGCGAATAACTGATGTGGTCTGTCGGCCTGCGACTTGGGATTCTGTGCTGCCAGCAATCGTTCTGCAGCAGAGCCATGTCGTTCTCCTTTTGAATCTTTCTTAAAAGCGTATGAAATGGAAATGGCACGGTTGCATAAATATTGTCCATTCATTGCTTCTATGGCCGTATCCGATGCTTCGAAACTGGCAAAGTTGACGAAAGCGAATCCCTTCGAATTTCCCGTTTCGAGTTCTCGCATTATCTGCAAAGAAGGAATTATTTTTAAAATGAGATGAGTAGATTTATTAGAGGACGGAATAAATAAAGAATATTCACCTTTGGCGTTTGTAAAACTACACCGAATGCACTGAATGTATCGTATAATAGTTTTTCGTCTACTTCTGGGTCCAAGTTACCAATGAAAATATTTGCGCCGACGTCCAAATTCTTTTGATTCTCCACCGACTTATTGACTTTGATCAATCTACCGTATACTTTGATCATGTTCATGATTTTAACAGCGTAATCGGCATCTTCCGCGCCCATAAATTCAACGAAACCATAACCTTGATGTTGTTGATTCAATCTATCTTTAGGCATATGCACTCTGACTATAGAATTACAAGAAATATACAAGTTTAAGTTATTGCGTAAAGTAAAGCGATTTTTTTTTTTATATCACAATATACTGACCTACAGGTCCGGCCTGTACAAACAACTCCCATAATAAGGCTTCTGTAACTTTTTCATCCAAACCACCAACGTAAATCGTAGCATCTAAAAGAAATAAATAAAAAATTAATCAAGTTTTGTTAAAACCTTAATTTTTGGAGTTAAATAAACTCGAAACTGCATTCTAACATTGTAAATACGCAGCTGTAGACTAGTTAATTGTCCAATTTACCAACATTTTATCAAAATATATTGTTTAATTAAGTTAAAAATGAATTGTCTTACCTTGATTGCGTTCGGAAATTGAAGTTGCCGCCATTTTTGGACACTATGCTGGTGCTGGTCTGCCTCTGGAGCTGGAGACCACGTGGGCCAATAGCGTTTATATACAAAAACTTAATTTCTGATTTTGACAGCAGGTGGCAGTCCAATCAACGTCGACTCGTCGACACACTTGACTCGTACAAACAACATACAGGCACGGATACAGATACAGATTTGCTGGTATATTTGGTGATATTTGGTAAATCACTTGGCGAAAGAATTAGCAAATTGATCCGTCAACTGAGCTTCACCCAGAATGGCTAAGACAACGCCTGACATTTTCGCAGGAAAATTAAATTCGAGCAATTTCAATGCTGACAATTGTAATTAACTGGAAATTTACATTATACTTTAAAACATAAACAATTATCTTCTAAACTATATTTGTATTTTTTACAGTCGTACGCGAGTTATGTCTTTCTGCTCAGGGAGCTTCAGATTTAGCCTTGAAACGACAAAAAATTTTGGTTGCTTCCGAAGAAGCGAGTGGATTACTCAAGAAAAATGTTTACACGAATTACACTCAATTCATTGAGACAGCCAGGGAAATCTCATGTAAATCGTATTATCGTATTATTATTTTAAGTAGAATCTTAATATGTGTCAAATTGCAGATTTGGAAACTGAGATGTACCAGCTGAGCCACATGCTTAGTGAACAAAAATCTTTAATGAATTCACTTCTGGATATTTCCTTAACTGGCGATAAAGTTACGATGTCAAAAGAAAAGGGCGATGAACTAAAAGAAGAAGAAACAAAATCGAATTTAACTGCCCTTTTAGAAAAAGTGGAAGGATGTGCCGTGAGTTTCTCTCGATGTACACAATACAATTTATATCTTGAGCATTTTATTTTGAATCTTTCAGAACATAATGGATGTTCCAGGCAGATACATCATTTACAGCAGCGATCTGACGGAATTAGACCCAGTGACTTCTACAAAACTGCGACGCATACACGTTTTCCTTTTAAATGATAGCCTGATGTTGGCCTCGTGGATTCCTCACAAACGAGGACCTGTGCGATACAAGTTTCAAATTCTGTACGAATTGGAAAGTTTGGCAATAGTCAACGTTAGAGATGTTGGACATTTATCGAATGCTTTTAAACTCCTCATGTTTCCTGATTCGAGACTTTTCTGTTGTGAAACGCTCAAAGCAAAGGTGGGAGTATTAATTATGAAATACAGTAGAAGGAAATTTACTTACAGTATTTATTATTAATTTATAGAAAGAGTTGTTGGAGTACTTGGAATGTACCAAAAAAAGCAAAACAAATTTCGATCAGAGACGTGACAGTGCTGCCGATAGAATATGGAAGCAAATGGATGGTGATTAAAAATGAATTTGTAAAATCAAGATCAAATTGTAAAATCATATTTGTCACGAAAGCTGCTTGTGGTGACGATTACGAGCTGCCAGACTGGTTGATTGAATTACCAGAAGATTTAGATGTGTTGATAGCCGAACGAAATTTTGAAGCGGCGGTACAATTGATCGAAAAATGCACCAAATATTGCGCTGATCAGCTGAATGCTAATGCAATTAAGGAACTCAAGTAACAAGTTTTGGTTTTTTCTTATTCACTTTAAATCTTATCACGAGTAATTTGCAGAGTTCGAGTGGATCAGCGATTAACAAATTTGACAGCAGTTTTGACTAACGAATTGAAAATTACACCCGACAAGTCACTGCAAGGAGGTCCGCGAGCTGCTCGAAGAGCAGTTCAGCTCCTAATACGTTTGGGCAAATCTGGATTAGTAAGAAATATTCTCGTTTTTATTACTTAAAATTAATTTTAGTTTAATAAAAAAAAAATTATTTTTAGGCCAGTAATTTGTATTTACTATACCGAAGTGCACATTTAAAACATGCTACCAAACAACTGAAAACCGAAGGGGTCACTAGTTTGTACATCGAACGCCTGTGTACTACATTCTTTTCGCATTTGAGAGAAACCTGCGAGGAATTCGATCGAGCATTTGTAGACTTTCCAGATTGTTTTTCGGCTTGCGTGTTGTGGGCGACGAAAGAGATAAATAATTTCACCATTAATTTTTCACGCCAAGTTTTAAGCCCACAAGCTTCGTTTTCCACCACCGCTGCCAGCATGGAACTTGCTCGTTCTCATTGCCAAACGGTAAGAATAATTAATCGATATATGCTGCTCCTTTTTGTTATAAATATTTGTTTCCAGATGGCAAATTTCGGATTAGACTTTGTTTTTCATCTCGATTGTCAACTCCAGCCGCAAATTGAAAAAATTATTCACGATGCCAAGGAGAAATTATTGGAAGCAGTTAAATTACGCGCGCAAGTAATACGAAATTACGACTACAATGAAATGCAATAGTAATATCAACATTGTTATTTGTTTATGTTGTAGGAAGACAAGTGGCGACCAATGAATCACCAGAACAGACAAGGTCTCGAGAAATATTTAGACGACACTGTGGAATGGGGAATTCCTGATATTTCCAAATATGTTTATGGTGAGTTTTACAACCGAAAATAAGTCACAATACAAATTATATATTTTTCTTCAGATGAATGCTGGATTTGTTTGACAAACAACACGACTAATTTCACCAAGGCTTGCGTCTCATTCTTGGAAGATGTGCTAAAATTCTTCACACCACACACAAGAAATCTCATTACAGATTCTCTTGTAGAATTATTCAAAGCACAGCTCAATCATGTGGCTGCATCTTCCACCAATGAGAAATTTAAAACATCGGTAACAAAGCAAAAATTTAGCGTGAGTTGAAGCATTGGACTAAACTTTTAAATTTTTTTTTACAGATTCCATTCATCCAAAAGAATGCAGCGTATTTGCTTCAAGTTCTTTTGCCTTTTACAGAGAAGAGGTTTGAAGAAAAGACCAAAGAAAAATGTTTAGCACTCAGTCGCCTTCATTTCGAATTCAAATACTTGACAAATGATAGA
Source organism: Geophilus flavus (assembly GCA_034695885.1). Taxonomy (NCBI): domain Eukaryota; kingdom Metazoa; phylum Arthropoda; class Chilopoda; order Geophilomorpha; family Geophilidae; genus Geophilus; species Geophilus flavus. Next base: position 22,925 of record JAQFZO010000229.1, read on the forward strand.
ATAATTAGCGAATACTTATAAATACATTTATAATTTATCATGTGTCTTATTTCCCTTAATGTAAGGAAAGACATTTTGTGACTAAAGTTCATTTGATCATTTCGTTGGTAGATCAAGCTCAGCTTGAACAATAGCGCGGTATTCGTCAAAACCACCTTCCAAAGTTTTTATGTTATTGTCCTGACAAACCCACAATTCTTTACACACAGATCGGATTAAACGCTCGTCGTGGGCCACTAAAATGACTCCACCCTAAAAAAAAAAAGAAAAAATTGTAAAGTTACTGTAAAATTATCCAAATTAAATATTAATCATCACTTACTGTGAATTTATTAATTGCTTTTGCTAAAGCTTCAATTGTTTCGACATCTAAATGATTTGTCGGTTCGTCCAAAATTAAAAAGTTCGGTCTGCAAAGTAATAAATTATTAATTTCTTGTAATTAAATGATTTTTTTGTTATGCAAATACCTGTTCATGCACATTACAGCAAATGCCACGCGACTTTTTTGACCTCCTGATAAAGTGGAAATCTGTTGTAAAGCTAAATCTCCGGACACGCCAAATGATCCCAAGACTCGGCGGTATTCCTCAACAGGTTTACCTGTAAATTAATTTTAAACAACCGTACTAATCCGCGAAGAATTACTTTCATACCTGGATTTTTGCTAGCAACAAATTCAACCGATGATATACTCATATCTAACTGATCAATGTGATGTTGACTGAAATAACCAATTCGCAAATTGCGATGAACATGTCGTAAACCAGCTACTGGATTCAACTCGCCCAAGACAATTTTGAGGAGAGTACTTTTTCCTGTACCATTCTCCCCAACCTTTAAAAATCAATTAAAATTAAATTAAAAAAATAATCAACAGTTTGATTGACAATTTTTCAACTTACAATACAAATTCGAGATTCCATGTTTGCGGAAACATTGACGTTATTAAAAATTACTTTCTCCGGCACATAGTGAAAGGCAAGATCGTCCATTTGAATTATGGGCGGTGCTAGCGGTTCAGTCGGTGGGAAATTTAAGACTACATCGCTTTCTTTTTCCACTTTCTGTAACTCTGGCCTGCAATAACAGAAAAAACGCTTAATTATATAATTTAATTCCAATTTAACATTTAATACTTACAGTTTTTCCAACATTTTAATTTTACTTTGCACTAATGAAGCTCTCTTGGCATTATAACGAAATTTATCTATAAATTCCTGAACATGAGCTTTGTGCTGTTGTTGCGCTTCATACTCTCGTTGTTGGTTCTTTAATTTCTCCGTCATAGTTTTAATAAAATTACTGTAAGCCCCGCGGTAAGATTCGAGGCGTTTCGAATGTAAGTGAAGAACATCTGTCGGAACAACGTCCAAAAATTGCCGGTCGTGTGAAACAAATAATAAAGTAGTAGGCCACGACTGTAAAAAAACGTAAGAAATGTTATCGAACACGCGAGTAACGCATAAGAGTAAATCAATATTAACCTGTAGATACGATTCCAACCATAAAATTGCTTTCATATCCAACATGTTTGTCGGTTCTGTAATTACAAATTGGGTATAGAAATCTTATATTTTATATTTTAATTTTATTCTATTTTACCATCAAGTAATAATAAATCAGGCCTGCAAATATTTAAGTTCAATTAATATACATAAAATAAATATATTCATCCATTCTTACTTGGAAAATAATGCACGGCCTAACGCAAGTCTCATTCTCCAACCACCTGAGAAAAGTCTCGTTGCTTGTTGCTGCATCGCGGGATTAAATCCGAGACCAGACAAAATGACAGAAGCACGCGAGGGTGCTTTATCAGCTTCAATCTCTTGTAGTTTTGCATAAACTTCATTTAATCTAGTTTGAAGTCCTCCTGCATCCTCTCTGAAATTCACATGTTTTTAATTTTACAACGTTCGTTGTTTTATGCCATTTATATTATACCCCGAGCTCAATTTTTTAGTGATGTAAGCTTCTTCTTTTAAGAGACTTTCTCTCACTTCGTCGCATTCGAGAATACTTTGAATGGCTAAAGTATCGTCTCCTACAACTTCCTGTTCGACGTGTAAAACAGAAATATTTGAAGGAATCTTTAATTGATTTTGGGATATCATTCGGAGTAATGTGGTTTTTCCTAAACCATTTCTTCCTACTAAACCATATCGTCTTCCACTTATAAGCAATAAACTTGCATCTTTAAAAAGTAATCTAGATATACAAAGGCATGGATTAAAATAAAACTAATAGATTAAATAAATTTTAAAGTCTCTTACTTGTCACCAAAAGCTATATCAAATAACTCGATGCGAATATCTTTCGTATACACCGTGCCTTTAGCATCCAAACGAGTTTCGCGCCTGTTAGTTGTTTGACAAACAGTCGCCCCGTCATCAATTAAAGTGCTGTAAAAATATTAAAAATTAATTACTGTGTTTCTTGTTTTTTTTTTTAAATTGAAATTTACGGTTGTTTGGGTAAATTGTCCGTTTCTTTACGTTTTACTTGTTTTTGTTTCGATCGTGCTTCGGCTTTTTCCAATTTTTTGAAATCAATAGTCTGCAATGCATGAATAATTAATATTATTTTGATTTTCAATCAACGGTAACCCAAGACTTTACATCACTGCAATCTTTCTTCACGTCTGCAATGTTCACTGTTTCATTTTCAATATTTCGTTTGTGTTCTTGTTCGTCCGCAATTTGTCGTAGATGAACAGGAACGGCTAATTTCCTCATTTCCCCATTCCTACTTAAATTGTTGTCGTCGTTGTCGGCTCCACTTCATGGAAAAGAAATAAAATCAATAAATTTTATTTAGGTCATCCTTTATATTTTACCTGTGTAAAAGATTGACTAATTGTTGACATAAATTTTCGACCAGGTGATCTTGATCTTCACCTGCTACGGCTTGTAAATAATCTCCAATAGCATCATAGACTTCTTCGCTAGATGCGAATTGGCCGGCTCCATCTTCTAGAACCCCTTTATGATCACAGGACACAGGTTGATTATGGAATTCAGTTAATAAGAATGTGTCGTCTTACCTGTTATATAAGTACACAATTCCTCGTCGATTACGGGAAACGTACGCTTTATTAGATCAACACAGGCGGTCATGTTAAAGACCACGACTGAGTTCACAGGAAAGACCGGGACACAACATGCAGCCACGAGGACAGTAAAGAGAAGAGAAACCGGAAGTATAATGAAATGAATGAAATAATGCCTGCGCATGCGTCATGGATTGCGTACATGAGTGCAATGCGAGAGAGGCGCGGAGAGAGGACAACATTACAACATTCCTATAAATCTGTTTACAGGTTATGATGTAATTTATAAATCATTATAAATCTTTAAAATTTGTTAAAAGAAGATGTTTTCAGGCAAAAAGTTTATTACAATGTCATAAAATTCCAAGATTTAACACTTAAAATTTTCTTAAGCCAGATATACAAATCGTAAAGCTGCAAGTTAAGATTTAATATTTCGTACACATTTTTCTTCAATGTCCTCGCTAATGTCACTCCTCTAAGGGAGTTCGCGTGTGACGAAGACGAGGTTACTGATTTTCGTAATGCGCATGCGCGATGAAGCGCGCCAATTTCGAACTTCAATTTCATTTCAATTCATTATTTCATTTTTGTTTTTTTCTTTGCGATATATCCTTACTTGAGCAGTGTGTCAAGACTCTCCTGCTAATACTACCAATCATTTAAATTAAAATTTAAAGAAATAAAAATACAATTTTATTTATTACTCCTCATCTTTCATTTACTATTTACAATCTTCAAACTTTCCGTAGGAGATCAAATTTGTTTACAACAGAAAAGAGACTTTCTTCTCTGTCTTCACCATTGTTTTCACCTTCAACACTTTCGCTCCAACTCATCGGTGCAAGAAATTCGTTATTTTCATTTTCTTCACTCAACTCTTCCTCGGATTGTAAAATTTGTTTGATTTCCATAATATCGCTATGCGATTGCCAATACTCTGGAAAAATAAATAAACGTTTTAATTCGCAAAACTTGTAATACAGTAATAAATAAATGAAAACCTACTTTTATCCCTGAAGTAACCATGGTGGTTTCAAAGAAAACCGAATCCTGCCTTCCAAAGCCAACCGTAAAAGGTTGCATCCAGCTCTGTACACGTCTCTGTGCGTTTCTCTGCTTTGATAAAAAGAACGCTTTATGGCCCATTCTATAAAATAAAAAGTATAAATTAATTTTGAAATATATTCGAATATACCTGATTAATAAGATTAGATTAACGTACCATCGCACACATCGTAAGGGGTCCAATCCTTTCTTTGGACCTTTCAACACCATGGTTAGGTCGCACTGCATTTTCGGGCAAATCATTGATTTCTTCCATTTAACGATATAATTTCACCTTTTTAATGGCAGAGATGAAATGTATAGGCCCCAATATTAACCAAACATCATACTTTAACAATTTTTTATTGCGCAAGTGCACATTGAAGTCAGAGGTCGCATCGTCGCATTACACAGGCAACTACTTATTAATTTTTTAGGCGGCGTCACGCCTTCAGAATTCAGATAAACCGTTTGAACCCGAAGGTGTAGTACCTTATATTAATTTTCTGTTCATTACGTACCAAGTGCCATTCTACATTCTGTGGTACTCTTTGAGAAATTCAAAATAAGTTTATACTTACAATGTCATTTATTTTCAGAATATGAAGTTTTATAGCGACATGACAAAAAAAACGACTTTTTACGACCAAAAACCAAAACGACAGAAACGTGACCAAATAATTCAGATGCGGCGGGAATCCAGATTTCGTTGTAACGTGTGTAAATGCACATTTTCATTGCCCAGTGATTTGCTTAGGTACCTAAGCAAATCACTGTCAAATCACTGTCACTTGTGTATCATGTCAAAATTGAGAAGTTTGTCTTGCGACTCCAACGTCAGTCCAGGTGACCAGAATGCCATGCAACATGTGACTCGCTTGCAGCTAAGAAAGTGAAGAAAGCAGATTCTTTTAAATAAAATTTTTTAAACAAAACGAACTCTCAATAGCCATCGAGTAATTTTATCCACCATGCGAAAGTAATAATACGAGAAGCCGGAGGAAAAAACCATACACTGTGTCAATTTTGAAATGAACGAAAAACGATGATGAAAAAACTGTTTTTCTCCATTAGCAGTCGCAAAAGAACACTTTGTTTGTTACTTTTTTTAAATAACCTGTTTTTATAAAATAAATTTTAAAAATCATAATTCTAAGTTCTACACGCATTATGTTTTGCATTATTTCACATTTCAAGCTACATGTTACAAGTATGAAAATCAGTTGAAACTAAAATTTGAAGTTGGCGCGGTTGGCCGCGCATGCGCATTACGAGAATCATATAAATACGTAGGTATTTTGTGCGAGATTTATACGTTTTTTAACAAGTTTTGAAGATTTAAAAAATTTAATGAAAATTTACGATTTATAAATAGTAAATCATGACCTGTACCCCTATACGTAGATTTATAGAAATGATGTCTCCCTCGGTGCAATGAGTACATTTATAATCTTTCTTGATGTGAGAAATTTTTTTAATTTATAAAATCAATGTGTACTTGTGTAACGATATATAAAAAATAAAAAATGTGTTAATGAATCTATATTTATTAGAAAAAACAAATCGCACAGCGGTTGGTGAATGTACTTATTTTTATTTAAGTACAACAACTGACATGTCTCTGCACACGTTACCTGCAGTTAACAATATTAAAAATGTATAAAGATTTTTATCAAGAAAAAAATGCGACCTAACTTTCAAACATTTCGAGCAGAAATCATTCATTAGCAATTTAAACATTAAAAAATTGACAAACGAAATTAATAGAAAGAATAAACAGCTAATCTTGATGTGTTTAATACTAATTTCCTCGAATTGCCCAATCAAAATTTCAAACTGCTTCATGTTACATATCTTGCTAAGGCACGTCATATTAATCACATCAAGAAATGAACAAAATTTATTGATTCATTTTCGGTTTAGTGAAATTATGGTTCCTTCCAGACTTTTATCCTGACTTTATACTCTTTGAAATAGGTATAAATAACCTAAATCTTTTGGAGGATTTTCTGAGAGTGCTACTTTATTGTCGTTGTAAATCACCCAACGCCCATCCTTGTAAATGTGACACACGTAGTGACCCACCATCGTAGAAGTCCCCATGTGAGAAATAAAAGCAACCAATCGATACCCTATAAAAATAAAAAAAACAATTTATCAAACATTCATCACAACACAATCCCACTTTTTCACTCACTTCCTAATCCATCGCGAAATTGAGGTTGCGCCATCAACGCCCCGTTGTCTTGATCACCGGCTTCTAATTCACCAATATGACTGAAAATCCAATCGACCGCACGTTCAACGTTGTTGTCCTATAAAAAAATTAATAATTTAGCGATTCATGCGTTTTTATTTCTTACAAACACATTACAGTATTTCTCAGAGCTTGTTTCGCTTGTTCTGGAGTAAATCCCATCGTGATAATCGTTGCTACAGCGGTTTCATCTGCTACAAAACCGCAGGCAGAATTAACTGATTTGGTGCTCGGTACTATGAATGGAGCAGCGAAATCTAAAGCACACAAAAAAATACAAAAAAAGTTTATAAGAGGAATAAAGAACAAAAAAATAATTTTTTAAAAAAATACCAGCATCGGCGATATGCTCCGTCAACCAAGTCACTGCAGCTCCAAGATCACTACAGCCAATATTGAACAGTGCTCGGCGACAAGCGTCCACAGGGAAACCCATTTCGGCCAACTGCGCCACAACAACTTCGTCCATTTGGAATGCTGGATGTTCGGGTTGAGCATTAGCTATCGAATGAATGTCTTCAGGCATTAATTCTTCTCCGGGCTGTATGCCATGACCTTTGAGCAGAAGCAAATCCAATTCGTCAGGAACATCAATAGATACATCTAGAAAAAAGAAGATAAAATAAATAATATAATTCTACATGCTACAAAAGAGCTTCATGATCTCTAACCGAGTTTTTTGGGAATCCAGCCATCTTCAAAAGTAAATTTTTCTAATTGAACCATCAAAAAATCAGGGTATGTTGCCATTCGGGAAGTCCTAACGTAGAAATTGCAATTAAAATACAAATTTCTTCAAAAGTGTTGTAGAATCGACTTACTTAATAACGGTCGTATCGGCTTGCAGAGCTGTATTGAAAAAGCCCTGAACTGTTTTTGGAGCTGCCATCGCCTCCAAACAAGACGTAAATGGAATTCTTGCTCTCACCATTTCTTCAGCAGGTCTAAAAAAACGAAAATGGAATAACAAATTCGATATTTGATTTCACATTTAATTACAATGGTTGTCCGGAAGCTTCATATGTGGCTTTCTTTTTTTCATACTCTATCACTTGTTCTGCAATTGAAAAAAAAAAAAATCAGTCAAGTTTCGTACAAAATCTTATTAATATTAAATAAAACCTTTGTTCACGGCAGATTCAAGAGGAATAGGAACTCGCAGGATGGATTCAGTAGTGTACGTGTACTTCACTTTCCCAGTGTTTAAACACTGCATTCGTTCTTCCCCCTTGAACTTGAAACAGTCTGCAGGATTGAGTTGTCCCCTGTTGTTTCTCTGCGAGTAAACAAATTCAATTGAACATCATTTCCAATATTAAAAAGAATTTATTTTAAAAAAAATCATACTTCTAAGACATTGAGCAGATGGAGAAAAAACTCTTGAGCGTCTTGTTGACGCTTAGTCGAAAATTCCATGTGACCTTTTCCAATGAGAGACTTGAACATCGATGGTCGAATACCAGGTTGACACTAACAAACAGTATATATCAATCAATGACACCAGTTTTAATCTTAACTTTAATTTTACTTCATTCGCAATGCGTTCTGAGTCAGATCCTTGAGGTGGTTGCTGAGAATATTTTCCAGACAACAATCCATGACCGAGTTTAGCCCTGAATAAATATTAAAAATCAATACGGGTATAATACAACCTATTATCGACTCAAAAACTTACATCTGATCGATACCCTATAAAAATAAAAAAAACAATTTATCAAACATTCATCACAACACAATCCCACTTTTTCACTCACTTC